>WUAM01000323.1:6011857-6039204 GCA_024336885.1 Actenoides hombroni
TTTTCATTAAAGCTGTTCTAGTTTCCTTTTCTAATGGCTAAGTCTCTCTCCCTTATTCCCTTTCTCTTCCCCTTTGGAGAGGGAGGGGGGTTAACAGAGAGTGTCTGTTATAGGTCTGAGGGGCCACCCTGACCCTAAACTATGACAAAACAGCTGATGTCACTGGGACAACCTCCTGGTCCAGCCTCGCAAAGCCACTGCTGTCGCTCCTGCTTTTGTCTCACACCTGGGCAATAAGGACATCTGACTAACAGTGCTGGGTGTCAAGTACGAAGAAAGCATCTTTTAATTGAGAGGCGGGTGTTGTGCAGTGGTCTAAGCACAAGTCTTGGTGACAAGAGCTACGGATCTTACCACCTACAGCCCTCAGGTTTTGCCAGGTTCTCATGGAGGCAGAATGAATGAAGTAGACCAAGGAGAGACCATACCAGGTATAAACCAGGAGCTTCACAGTGGTCCCACGAGATTAAATTAGTTTGTGTGAAGACTTTGGGATCACAAGTAATCTTCTGGTTCAAACCTCCACCATTGTGTGAAACGTGGTCCTTTGATAAGGGCTGAATTTCAAAGCCATCAAAGAACTTGTGCTCAGTGACGTTCATGTGCAGGGCTTTGAGTGAATTTTCTCTGCTTTTCCCAGTCACCGCGCAACAGTCAATTAAAAAGCACTGCTCTCTTTGTAGCCTTCACGGCAGTACGAGGTTTATTGTCCTATTTATCACCATTGAACTGCCTCAGGCTGAATTATTTATAGCACTGGAGAAGATGAATTAAATGGTAAATCCAAAGTGGGTCACAGGGATGTCACATTGGCCTTGTGACCCAGACTTGTCAGTGGGCTGATCACTTGGCCTCCTTGGCATAATGGGATGGAGCACCATTGTCTGCACTTGCACCAAAACCTCAAGCCAGTGCTTCCTTCCCCTTGGGTCAGAGGTCTAGGAAACAGGGATATCAGCACCCTGTGGTATCCTCCACAGGTGACTTACCCCACCTTTTTAATCTGTGCATTCTCTACTCTTTCAATAAAGGAGCTCATTGCAGCACCCTGAGCAGTAAACTCCACCTCAGAGCCACGTTTCTAGCACGTGGCATGGCACACCAGTACATCACACTGCTGGTGGCACACCATGGGGTGAGCCAAAACGCCCCCAAAATTCAGAAAAGCGTCCTACCAGCCTGAGATTTTCAGTCTTTAGCATAGGAACAAAACAGCTACTTAAGCATGAGGTTTTTAAAAGGAAATCCGGTGTGCATTTCCGTCCCTAAATCCCAGCTGAATCTCATAATCCTCCACCGAGAACAGCCTGTGCTCCATGCCACCTCTAGCTTCGACGATGACAATGATTCAGTTGTTTCCAAAAGAGGAGAACCACTTTTCGCATTACTGCTTTTCTTGCACCACATCGGACTGTGTTGCAGAGGCTCCAGCAAGATGTTTACACCGGGGGTCCTCCAGATACTTTCCATGCCAGAAGTTGAAGAGGCCTCCCACAGGCAAAGGGGATGGGCTACCTGCCTGGTATGGTCCCAGAACCACTAATTTGTGGATATTAATCTCATAAATATTGGATATTTACATTCATTTACCAATATCTATGTTCAAATACAATGCCCAAGCATGTTTTAAATCCACTTAAAAAAAAAAAATACATGAAGTGAAACACTGCCCCCTCCACACAACCCTTGGAAAGCACCAGATATGTTGATTCTGGTCAGCTTGAGTTTTTCTCAGAGGGTGTTGCAGGAGGTAAAACACCAGCTATGAGCTCCCATGTGTGGATGGAGGTCCCGGACTAACAGGCACCAGATTCTCAGAAAGGGTCATCTGAAACTAAGATGGAAAACATGCTCCTGGCAAAAAAAAAAAAAGACTCTTTTTTGAGTCTGTGTGTCCTGGTATTTTCTCTCCATGGTGCAAGGGCAGACAAATGTCATTATCTCTTGTGAGAAAATCTGTATCCACAGTATTGTCTAATAGCACAAAAGACAAGATGAAACACAAAATTCAGGAAGAATTGGCTTTAATAGAAAGGCTGGGAAACAGCCTCCACTTTTGGAAAGCTGTAATAACATTTTGACATTATATGATGCAGTCACCTCTCCAATGTTGCCTGGTACAATACTGACATCTTGCCCTCAGAAGTCATAATCTCTTGGCTAAGAGAACAAATGAAAATAAAGGGTTTAGATTTAAGTACAGCAGGATGAAGAGTTTTACCAACAGCAAACTTTCTGAGAAAAGTAATCCCACTGCTATTTTCAAATTCAGGTTGAATTTACTTAATAGCTTCAACAAATGAGAGAGCACCGACCAGGCTTCCCAAGCCAGGCAGAGGAGGAGAAGGAAGCAGACAGCTTTAATTAGCAGGCAAGTCAGTGAAAGCACTTGCTCAGGAGGGGACCATCCTGATGATGCAGAACCCCACCTCCTGGATCTCCCTGCCCAGGAATACTCCCAAGGACCACATTGCCTCTCTCCAGCATCCTCTGGTTTTTATGTTTTGTTTTTTTAAAATTTCATTTTGCAGAGGTACAGCCTCCCTGGTGAGACCTGCAGCCCCTCAGCAAAACAGCCCAGTTCTTGCTACACTGGGAGGGAAGCACTTTGGGCCAAGTGGAGTCATGAGGAGGCAGGAGATGGGGTCGGTCAGCCAACAACCCAAGGGCACCACTCTGAGCACCCCTGTCTTGGAAGCCTGGGTATGGGGGTCACTTTCTTCCATGTTGAGGAGGATCTGTTCTGGCTTCCTCTTTTCTGTTGAAAGGAAAACAAAATGCTTTTGTCCCAGGTGAAAGGAAAGGTTTCACCACTCTAAAACCACCGTCCATACAAATGTTATACTCTGGTCAGGCATTAGAAAGAAATCACCTCTGAAATAATTACAAACCAGTGTACTTTGGGATGTTTCAGGACATCTCTGGAACTGGAAAAAAAAATTCCTGCTTGCCCAGATCCATCCATAAGTAAATCCGATGGGAAATCTATTTATTTTGCCCCAACTGATTGCCGAGGAAGCAGAGTTTAAAAAGCACCCAGGTCTGAACAGACACCTGCTGGTCACGAGAGCAGCAGATGAGCACAGACAAATATTTTCCTTCAGCTTCCCCAAAGCCAAGGTGAGACTTCCACTATTCAGGCAGATTGTCCTGTGTTTAGAAAGTGAAGTGGTGAGACTGGAGTGAGGGAAGCAGGTTTAACAATTCAATACATGGTTTGCTGTGAGGAATAAAGACCAAATCTGGTATTTTCCTCCAACTATATATTGGGTTTGTTCCAATTTCTTGCCTCATTTTCCACAAGTACCCAGATCAGTGTCTTCTTGATGATGTTAGTTAACCTGAAAGTAAATGGTCAGCTAAAATCTGTACTGAATTTCCCCTCACCCAAAAAACCAACTGCTCCTGTGACCACTTAGGGGCTTCAGTGCATCAGATAGTCCTTAACACAAGCTTTATTTTGCTGAGCTAGTACTGCTTTTGTACAAAAGCCCACGCCCACGGAGTCTATACAGCTTCCTTTGCATATACAATAAAGATGGAAAAATTATACCATGCCAAGAAAGCCGTCTTACCAAACAAGAGCTGCTGCCTGAAGGGTATATTTAGAAATTAGAGGACAATTTAGGAAGAGAGGCACACAACATAAGCCAGAAGAGTAATGAAAACTAGGGAGAGTGGGAGTTCCTTTTAGGTATTGAGCACTCCCAGCCAGCATCAGTGAATACTCAGACTGACACAACTCTTTTTCACCTCACCAAGTAACAGCCAAACCTGACACTTATGCAGCATTTTTCATTCATCCATCTCAAATTGCATTGCAAGGAGAGTTACAGCATTGGATTTATCATTCCTCTCTGCAAACTGATTGATGCACGGAGCTGAAGTCCAAGGCCATGCAAAAGCAGACACCAGGAACAAATGTAGGCCGTGGAGTCACATCTGCTGTCGTGGACCACAAGTTTGGATCCTGGTTTCTTCTTTTCAATCCTTGGAGCAGCTTGTCAGCCTTGTGTGGGCACAGGCTGCAGAATTTGCCTGTTCTGTCATTTCAGTAGGGGCAGAGCTTCCAAAGGAGTTGTCTTACACCGAGAAGTCATCTTGAGCAACACAACCCGCTTCAGCCCATGGACTGCCAGTGCTGCTAAGGCTGGTTGGCTGGCACCACTGGAGATCATCCTGCTCACAGCAGGGTCAGCCACACCAGGCTGCTCAGGGCTCTATCCTGTCAAGTTCTGAATATCCTCAAGGATGGTCATGCCACAACCTCTCTGGACAACCTGTGCCAGCATTTGACCTCCCACACAGTAAAATGGTTTCTTCCTGTATTTAGAAGAAATTTCCTGTATGTTCCTTGCCTCAATTCCTGTCCCTGGGCCCCACTGAGAAGAGCCTGTCTCAATCATCTTTACTTCTCCCATCAGTTATCTACCCACATAGATAAGCCCCTCATGAGTTTTCTTCCCTCCAGGCTTTCTCAGCTTCTCCCCATATCAAAAATTCTCCAGTCCCTTTATCTTTTTTATGGCCTTACATTGGAGTTGCTCCAGTATGTCCATGTCTCTACTGTACTGAGGAGCCCAGCACTGGACCCAGCACTCCAGATGCATCTCACCAGTGCTGAGCAGAAAGGACCATCTCCCTCGACCTGCTGGTGAGCCTCACACTTCAGCTAGTGTTCAGTCCACCTTACCATCCACTTATCTAGCCTATGCTTCACCAATGAGGATTTTATAGGAGACAGTGTCAAAGGTGTTGCTTAAAACTACAATAAGCAATAGCCACTGCCCTCCCTTCAGCCACCAAGCAAGTAATCTCATTGTAGAAGACCATCCAGTTAATCAAGCATTTCTCCTTCATACATCCATGCTGACTAAACCCAAACACCTTCTTGTCCTTAGTATCTCTGGAAATCGTTTCCAGGCTTACCTGCTCCACCACCTTCCCTGGCATCAAGGTAAAGCTTACAAGCCTGTAGGTCCCCAGATTCTCTTGAAGTGGTATTTGCTTTCCTTCCAGTCCTCAGGAAATTTCTCCAATTGTCTTGTGCTTTTAAAAATATTCAAGAACAGCCTCATAATGACATCGGTCCACAGCATGCCAGACTGTCACGTCTAGATAGCTTGGGGAATGCAATATTCCAGCCCAGACTTCTGCCTTTGATAGAACAACCTGCCCAAAGAGTTCGCATTTGTTCCTGAACACTTTTTAAACATCCAAGATCTAGGACTGCATGACTCTTATTTCTGACTAAAGCCTACGCCGTATCACTTGAATGAGCAGTTACAGGAGCAAGGGGGAGCAGAGGGACACCCAGTTGTAAGGAGCTGACACAGAGGGTCGGAGCACTGACAGCTGGGACAGCATCTCCCTCCGGAGCAGGACTAATCAAACCACCCCAGCTCATGTGCTCTCAATGCAAGGACTGCAACATCAACATGTAAAACCAGTTGCAAAAGCCCTCGCTGACCAAGTAGTCATTCCAGTTAGAAAAACACACCACTTGTTTCCCCTTAATCTCATCTCAAGGAAGGCTGTGTTGTAGCATAAGTAACGTTGTTCACAGCAAACCTAGATTGCCTAAGCAGCACCACCACAACACAGAGAAGTCTGATTTATTTTATCCCCACGCCCCCCAAGTGTTCTAGCTCAGTAGGTGAGATGGGTTAAAAATAAACAGAAAAACATCCAAGCCCAAGGGAAATGAATTTAAACTATACACCCACAGTTACATTTTCAGGAGCTACGTTATAAAAGAAGAAAGATGAAAATAAAATTTCAGTAAGTATGAAGGTTGTCACTAGAGTATTTTTATCTAAAATGAGTCACAAAGCCTGCAAAGTAGGATTCCCTCCCCCCCCAATAACACTGCAAAAATCTTAAAAACCAAACCAACAAAACCCAAACCAAACCAACAAACAAACCCACCAACAGAAAATCATCACCCCACACCAAAACAGTGGGAAAGTTACAAGCTATACAAATCTCAATAAAGACATTGGTTCCTGCAGCGTGTCAGAAGCAATAGGTTCTTCTTACACAGACACAGGGAGGCATCTTATTAAAAAGGATTAAACAAAACCCACTCCTCTTAACCCAGAACAGGCAAGTTGCAGGGCCTGAAGAAGCCTGTAGGCATTTGACAGTACCAGAAAAGGTCATCATGGCAGCTTTCCTGTCCGAAGGCTGAAGCCAAAGTGCTAGGAAAGCACATTCTTGAATAGCACGAAGGGTAGGTAAATAAAGTCTGAGCACAGCCTGGAAGAACAGACAAAGTGGGGGCTGGAAGGAATAAAGCCCTTCCACTCGTTGACCAAATTGCAGTTCAGAGCTCAACCTCACAGCAGCGTACATCTCCATGTCTCTTATGCGAGTTGGCAGAAATATTGTCACTGTTCACTAAGAGGACAATTCTGTGTGTACCTAGCAAGTCCTAGGTTAAAACTCCTGACTTATGTCACGCTGGCCATGTACAGACCTCCCCCAAAAGAAAACCACCTCTTCTTATCTACACAAAATAGACTTTAAAAAGATTTTCTTCCGACAAAGCTTTTGGTTTTGTCTGAAAGTTTAATATTCTTAAATTCATAATGACAACAGTATAAAGAATTCAAATTAAAGTTGTTTTTTGGTTGTGGGGTGGGGTTTGTTTTTTTTTTTTTATTTTTTTTTAACACAAGGTCAGAGTGCAGAGTCAAAGACAGCTCTGCCCTCAACTCAATAGGGACAGAAGCATGTTAAGGGCTGATTAAAGTGCAATTTAGTAGCAATCCTAAGACAAGCATTTCTTTTCCTGCAGCTGTTACCCATGCTTTCAACAGCACTAGTACCACTCCACTCCAAAATCAGGTTCTGTCCAAGTGCCAGATCTCCATAGCTTAGACTCCTTCCCTGGTATTTTCATTGCAGGAAGTCTGCAAGAGCCATCAGCAAGTCAGTAAGATTGAGATGGCTCGTGGGACCACCATGGGAAGAATGAATCATCTGCCTTTGAAATATAAATGTTTATGATCACTGCTTCTATTCTGCGTGCACATCCTTGAGACACACAACTTTTACAAGGGTGTTCATATTTATATAATTCCATAAATTTAGACGGTGCATTACAAACACAATATGTAGTTGTAGCTATAAATAGGAGAACAGTGGGACAGAATTTTCAACTATTTCTTGTTTTCTATGCACTACAGATGAGATACATGGCACAAGTTACAGAACTAGAGGAAAGAAAACACAGTTATTAGGCAACAGGAACCTCCCATGTGAGTCTCCATGTTTTAGATGGTGGAATGGCAGGCTAGACCTCTACCAAAGAAGCAAAAATCATTCCCTGAGATTTAATTCCAATATTTAACTGTGACTAAAAGACAAAGGGCAGATTCCAAAGTGGAGGTTTTGATAATAGATTATTTTCACGGCATGTTTCCCATGTTAACGTGACAAACACCTGTCCTTGACAACAAGGATTTTGACAAACAAATGCACAATGTAATCAAAAGACAACTCTTGTTTCTGAACCTTGGCTGATGCTTTTTTTGGTGCTTGCAACACTATGGATGTATCTAATCGGGGCAGGGGGAATCATCGTATGCTGTAGGAGCATCATAATTTACTAGAGTATTTTTATCTAAAAAAGGATGACATTCTTCCAGAAGGCCAACCAATAAATTCCCAATTAATATTTAAATAGCACAAACCAGTAACTCTTGATAATCTTTCTAACCTTTTACAATATTCTTAAGAGTTTGGTCAGAGTTAGATTTGTCAGGCAACGATTCTAACAGCAGTTAAGGCCTAAGGCTTAATAATGGGTACTTAAGGTCAACCAGTAACCTAGCACTGGTACAAGCAGTTAGCAGTTACTGTATTTTTATTTAATTTTTAAAAAGGCTTCTTGCATCGGCCTGTACCCTCATTTCTATTTCTCTGCTCCATTAACAAATTAATTCAGAGAGGAGACGACTCCTGGTGCAAGCTGGAACAACCTGGCTTTTAGAGCCAGGTCAGTTACATCCTCCATTTCATTTCATACAGGATATATTATATTTATATTGGCTATATTATATCAGTAACAGCTGGGAAAAAAAAAAAAGTGCACTGAATAACCATTTCAAAAGTACACTGAAATACTTCTGGACACTCAATACTCCCAGACATGCCAGACCATGATTACACATGAGGAAGATTCATCCTACCACAGCACCACTTGGGTCTAGTGATAGACTGACACACATTTCATAATGAGGTAAATAATTCAGAGCTTTGAAGCTTGAAAGTGGGGATCTGCACCTACTCTAGAGAAGGTCATACCCTGTGCGACTGCTGCCTTTCTGCCACGAGGAAAAGAAATGACTCAAAGGGGATGCTCTTTCCATGAGGAAATGGTCACCTTGGGCAGAACAAATTAGAAAAGTGGTTTGAACAGCTCTCAGTATGAACTTTAATGATTATTTTGTTATACTGATGTCTTTCAAAAAAGCATCAGTCAGGTAGAAAACGCGTGCCTTTGCTTTATTGTTCACAACAGACATCCTCTACAGTGCTTGTTCACACTGAATGGACGGGGTTTCCCACGTGTCTTCATCTACCAAGTGAACCATCTGTGACGTCTGATCCACGGGTGCTTTCTCACCCTGGGTTATTGATAATGCATCTTCTCCTCCTCCTCCTGCTGCTGCTAACTGAAGGTCAGAGCTACAAGTACAGTTAGATTCATCGCCTTTGTCCGTCAAAGATTCTGCTGCAGTTGTAGTTGTGGAGGACTGCTCAGTCTCTGTTTCAGCTTGTGGTTCTGTTTTAAAATGAAGTCCAAACACATTGTTTCGGATGAGGTATCGAACACACTGCAAAATCACATTCCTCTCGTGTCGGATGTCCTGGGCCAGTAGCTGGAAAGAAAGAAGAGATGATGATGCACGTTTTCCTCCGGGGCTCTGTAGCCGATACAAGCCTAGCAAGAGGTACAGCTCTACTCAGGAATTCTGAACATCTCTGAATTTAAATAGTTTGTTCCCTCACATAATTCCTGGACACATGGAGCAGGAGACACATGGCAGGAAAGCCACATATTCCCACACTCGGTGCCTTCCCACCCACTGACTGGCGCTTTGGCAGAGCCAGTGAGCACATCTGACAGCACTACCGCACAGCTTGCTGGGCAGGGCGATCCAAGGGCTTGCTGTCCCCTCCCTCACACCAGATCATGCTGATCAGACCCTTTACTGCACCAGTTCAACTCATCAGCCAGGAGAAAATGAGCTTGACAATTAGCAGCAAGTATTGGGGGGTGTGTGTGTGTCTAGGAATTTTTAATTGTTTGTTTAGGTTGTTTTTTTTTTAGAAGCATGTGTCAAAAGCTGAATGAGGCCAGCAAAAGGTCTAACACAGCACAGAAGAAGAGGTGGGACCTTGCATCCAGAGGGGAGGCAGCAGGGAGTGAGTTTCCCTTTTGGGCAGCAGCAGGCTGCTAGAGCAGCACAGGTTGCTGGTCAAACACCACTTCTACTGATAAAGGCTCATAATGGCCACAATTGACTATGGTACTGGCACATCGCTGCACTGCCAAAACAGATGAAAAACACTGATGTGCCCAAAGTGCACATGTTTAAGCACCACTCATTTAGCACCATTAATGAATTAAGAAAGGTAGAGCAATCTGACAAATCTGATGGTACCACTGGATTAAGATGTTTTGGATTAAGCTGTTTGCTCAGGTGGTAGAGAACATCACCGGATGTATCTAAATGTCACACCCAATTATCTGACCACAGACCACATGATGATCTTCAATCATGGACTGTAACACTAGGCCACGCATTCCAGTACATCAGGATAGCAAGTCTATTAGCAACTTGTACACTTCCCAGGTTATACTCTATCTGTAATTTAATATCCCATGCATTTTTTATTAGAAAATCCCCATGAGTAGAAGTTACTTAAAAATACAAGGAAAGGGCATGTTTCATGTGGTATCAGACTGTGAATTTAAATAGGTAGACTGGTTTGGGCTATAACCCACCTATGTAAGCCTAATAGCTTAATCAAAGTGCTAGAGGCCTCCCTCATCTCCTTTCACTTCAATGAAGTTCATTTTGGTATTAACAACCACCCCACAGGTATTATATTATATATATTTTTTTCTTTCTTTTTAATGCAGAGATGGGTATCAGTGGACTGATGCTACACAAGCCTTTCATTTTGTCAGCATACAGAATGGTTAAACACACATCACTGTTTGCATGGCTACAATAAACATGTTTTAATAGTGTCCAAACTCACTGATGAGTAACTGCCAGTAGACACCGGCAGCTATTCTCCTACCTCCCCCCCACGCTTTTTTTTTTTTTAAAGCATCATTTCACTGATCTAACATCCTTTTCTCATTAATTATACTTCTCACTTTTTTGGATAAATTCTCAGCAGTGACTCACTGTAAGATCTCAGCCTTGCTTCCTCAAGTTTTCACACACTGACCATTTCTGACAGCAGAAGCCTACCTGTGAATCTCAGGTGCTCACTCCTGTATGATTCACAGCCACAGGACTCATCCTTTAACAACAGTTTTGAGCAACGTTAAAAGGCAAAAAACCCCTGCCAAACCACAATTTTACAACGGACTACAATTCAGGCTGCCAGTGTTCTGCCAGCTTCACTCTGCACGTGGAATTTCATCTGACTTCCCCCCCCTCCGGCCCCCGCCCAGAGTCCTCACTGCTTTGATCACCAACAACTTTGAAGAGCAAGAGATAAAGATGACTGCATGCTTAGGGAGCTAAACAAAGGGCAAACGCTTACTTTTCAAGTCACCAGGAGCTTTAATTCTTGGCAGCAATGGCAGTATGTGCTAAAAGGACAATCAAGGGATTTCTGCCACATCTTCAGCTTGGGATGTGCCTTATCTGGTATCTCTTGCCTAAACATCCTGTGCTGTTTCAGAGCCCTGATGTCAGTAGCACCCTGCTTTCTCCTGGGTTCTGCCCACAACAAGTTCTCACGTGATGGGGGAGCTTTATGCCAGCTATTTACGGAACCTCAAGGGTAGTCTACCCAGCTGATACTGCTTTTCACTGCTAAATGCAGTAAAAGCTTCAAAGTTTTATTTATACTATGGAAAGCCACAGAGCTTCCAAAACAGGATGCTCTGCACTGTTACCAAGAACAGAATCGTAACACCTTGGACTCATCCCTACAAACCTCTTTTGACCCTTCTGAGCTACCAACCTGCTCTTCAATGTACAAGTGCTGTCACTTGCTCAGATTGATCTAAACATGCCTACACAGAAGAAACCCAATGCACATGCAGGTTGCAGCCCAACGCCACTCTACAGTTTAAGTCACCAACACCCTTATCAAGATCTCTTTTCATCTGAAAAAATTGTTTGCTTCTTGATCAGAGGAAGGCAGTTGAATAGCAAAGCCAGGAGCAAAGAAAGGAAGATCAGAATAAGGCTGATGGACTCACACACAACAAAAAACTCCTGGATACCATAACAGGGAGCAGGGAGGGAGGAATAAATGGTTTTGTCCTTTGTGCAACTCATTTTAGGCACATGATTAAGTTGTCATCTCTTGCTCACCGAAATCAGTTGCTACCTGTATGCACACCAGGTTATTTCTATCTGTCTATTTAAGCATCTACTCCTTCTCCGAGTGAAATGCTCCCTTTGCTGTTTTGAAGATGGGACCTTTGCTAACAGAACAGCTCAGAACTCTTGTACAGGAGGCATTATTTTAGCAGTAAGACTGTTACCATTTCCAGCAGAGTTGGACGGCGCTTCGGAAGGAGAGGTAATGTTTTCTTGCCCCAGTTATCAGGCCTTCTCGAGGGACGTGCATTTGAATTCGAGCTTCTTAACGTCGTGACTGCATATTCTGGAGGTTTTGGATTTGAGTTTCGACTCTGAGGAACATCAGTAGTTTCAGGCGTGTTATTAAGCGCAGCCTGGTTTTCCTCAGCTTTTGTTGCAGTCTTGACAGGGATTTCTTAAAGAAAAAGAACACACTTTCATCTCAAACTTAAAAGCCTCTTTAACATGTTTATATCCCCATGCACTGGCAGTTCGTTAGTACTATTCTTGCTCACATAACCTGATATGAAGACATTCATGGTTTACTTGGAGGAAGGGAGGGTTTTGTTTGGGTTGGGGTTTCTTTTAAAATACAAAGAACGCTCTTCTACACATTCACAGAAAGGAAAACCAGATATTTAAATTCTGCAATACAAAAGGAAAAACAGTAGTAAGAGCTGAATGAATTTTCTAAACTCTACCTTATTATCACTTAGAAAGTACATTGCTTCCACTTCACAATACAGTTTACTGCAAATGTGGCTGCTGAGAAAATCACAATACACTTAGGGCAGAGGATGCCCAAGTCCAATTCCATGCCTGCTAGATGCTCTCTGTAACTTTGAGTAGGCCATTCAGGGCAAGTAAGGCAAAGTAACTATCTGCAAAACGAAGGAGCAGCAGCAGTTCTCTACTGTACACCAATGCATACACTCAGAGAAGCACAAAATCCAAGTACTAGCGTTCAAGTCTCAGTGCAACACTCAGCAGCCTTCTATGGAAAAAGCCCTTAAGGACATGGAAATTAGTTCACAGGGTAAGCACAACAGCTTTTTCCTGGCACTATTCAAACATAACTTGAAGCAAGACTGAAGACAGGCTGGTTTTCCCCACCACCCCTGCCAACAAGGGCAAAAAAAGGTTTGGGAAATTCAATGACACACACCCTAACCAAAGATATTTTATGCACCCCACTCAACGCTGGACATGCTGCTGAGAAAAGACAAGGAAAGAGAGGGGAGGAAAAACCACTCAGTCTTTCAGGAAACTCTGTTTGTGGCTTTCTAAGGTACATTGTAAGGCTGGGACAGGGGACTAGATGTAGCACAGGCCAAGTGGATAAGGCCATCCCCGTGCACCAGCCGTGTGCTCAAATGCTGTGTTCAGTCTGGGTGCTTCTGCAAGACTGGGAGCTATCACCATACTGGGAACAAGTAATGGCTCACCCAGTGACCTGGGTTAGTGTTCAAAACCAGGAGGAGGGAGGAATGGGGAAACAAGAGCAGCAGAATAATGGCATATTCTTTTACTTCTCCCATCCTGTCTTTACACATAGCTTACACCAGTACTAGCATGCGCTGTCACTGAAAGCAAACTGGAAAGGATCTGTACACAGACCAGCAAAAACATCCCTGTGCATAACCTTTAACAAGCTTCTCTCTTTACTTGTACAAGCTTAAAAATCAACAGGTACAAGACAGCTCTGAGCTGGTAGACAGACAGCACTGGTAGACAGACCAGAAAAAGGCATTTCCACAGCCAAGCGTTTTGGAGATACAGCCACTGGACTGCCATCACATCTTCACAAATCTAGGCCACAGCTTACATGTTGCTGCATCTTCTGCAACACTTTGTCTTAAAATTTAAACTACTATAGAGGTTCTGACTGATAACCTGCAGCTTTCAGCAGCTGGAGACACAGCTGTAAAGACCTACCGCTGGGTTACTGCATTCATAAGTGGTGTATTTGTAAATACCCAAGGGCTGGATAATGGGATGGGAGATGGCAAAGGATCAAATACAGGAGAGGTGAAGCCTCCCTACCCTACCCAATGAAAAGCAATTCAGCGTGACAGAGAGGAGAAGGGGAGAGGAGAAGGGCCGAGGAGACGCTCTCACACACCTTCGGGCTCGCTGTCGGATGCGCTGCCATAGTTGGCCAACAACGAACTCAGGGCGGAGGTGACCTGCTTGGGAACAACAGTCAATCCCAGCTTCCCATCTTCATCAGCTGCTTCATCCTTGTCAGATTCTGCATGGAGAGAAAAAGCAAGAGGGATTTTTCCCCAGTAGTCCTCATGCCAACAGCCAGTCTTGTTGCTCAATCCCCATCTCACCACTATGCAAGCCCGACGTTAGGCACCATTGCTCAACACCGTGGACTGACAAAGAAAACCCCACACTTGCCCACCTTCTACAGACATTCAGTGGCAAAAATCATCTCACCACTGGTTTACAGTCCTGGCAGCAAAGCTACAGAAGCAAAAAGTCTCTTGAACAAGAGCTCGGGCTTTCTGTTTCTTTCTTCACATACTCAACATAATTATAGGTTTGATTACCACGTGCAGGTAAAGCGAAAGGATTACATAATATGAAGCCTTGCTGGATTTAGTCCTGCAGAGGTAGGGGGCTGGGGGAGAAGGATTCATAAACCAGGGAGGGGAAGGAGAATTAGGCTTATTAAAAGTGAGAGCAAAGAAATTTTTGGATAGTAAAAAAAGCCTGTAAGGGACATTGAGAACCAAGGCTACAAATTAAGATGCAGTACTTCAGGTCACTTGATGCCTAAATCCCTGCAGAGTATTAACAGACATGCATGAGCAAGTGAGGTACTGCAGTCCCAAACTACCCCAAGGAGACAATACCAGGAAGACAGAAGCCAAGCAGATGAAAAATGCTGAAATTGAGGATCCTGTGAAAATGGAGCCCTACCAGAAAAAAATTCCTAAAAGTAAGTCATCACAGTTTTGCATGTTTTAGATTGAAACAAAACATCTATATGCACTAAAATCTTGGAAAGACTCTAGGGTAAACAGTGCTAGAGTTAGCAGGAAAACTAGGAAATGCTTTTCAGGAATACACCTACATACAGATTTCATATATCTATATATCTAGACATACAACACACACACACCCCACTACTAGAAACATTTTGAAAAACTGGCCTGTGGAGACTTCTAGAATAAGACTGGTTGCAATCTTATTTTCACAAAGATAAAAAGAGTCATGCCCTCTCCCATCCCCTGTCTATCTAAGCCTGCCCTATAGGAAAGCTGTCCCACAACATTTTACTGAAATAAAACACTTTTGAGATCTTTATTCTGAAAGCACAATTGCTTCTCTATTCTATTCTAAGATACCATTAACAATTGGCAATGTGATTTGTGGCAGTTCATGCCGTGCAGTAAAACAACTTTGAGATAAATATACAGGTATTTCTCCAGACTATTTACCCACCTCTTTTTACTTCAAGCTCCTTTTTTTTTTGAGAAGGTTTGATCTTCACTGAGTTAATCATGCCAATTTGCAATCACATTGGAAGCTCATGATAAACACAGTGCATTTTTCTAACGGAGCGTGCAGAGCACCTGCATACACTTCAATTATAAAAATGGCATTTACTTTGATTTATTTTGCATCATTGCTGTGTTCTAGCTCATCCAAAATGTTGAGTGCATATGTGGTTGGGTGCCTTTTCTTTTTATTTTCTTTAAATTTTAAAGAATTACTTTTAATCTGCTTTTCAGCAAATTAGGAGAACACACTTACTGGAACGGATTTTCTCTTTCAGAGTAACGCATTTGGAGGAAGCGTTCTGCACTACTGCATACAGCTGACTGTTTCTGGTCAGTAGATCCCACAAAATTTTACACCTGACAGCCTCATCATCTCACCTTGTTTCTGCTTATGAAGAGGAAAACTCTGTTTTCTCATCTCCCCTTCAATTTCTTAGCTTTGAAGGAACTAGTCACTAAATAGAACTTAAGTGAACACATTATGTAAAAAAAATAAATAAATATTCCCTCTAGATAAAGAGCTGCTGCTGTTAGAAAGGTTTAATTAAATACTCCAGCAAAATGTACCTATACAGTAAAATAATGGACTTCAGTTGTATGATTTTTTTTTTTAAAAGTCTACTTAATTATATAGTTTTTGCTACTGTTTGTTATGACTTTTTATCAGTAGTATAAAAATCTGCAACTGGCTTTAATAGTGTGTAATAAGCAAGAGCCACGTTCCTTCTCTACCTTTTATAACAGAAGTTACTGGCTGTACTTTGGTATAATTGGACTTTTTATCATTAAGTAAACCACAGATGCTATGGGGAAATACAGTTATATTTAAGCATACTTAAGTTTCCCAACATGCAGAGAGTAGTGGAATAAACAAATTGCATAGGGATGCTGAGTTCTTGTTCCCACTAATTGAAGGCTATGTTTTCAAGGGGAAAAACTAAGCATCAGACATCTTTCCAGGGGATGCATTCTAGCCTTGTTGCTAAAAATAGCTAGAGTATAAATCAGCTTACATGCCATATTCTAAGAGTACTGCATCACTGCTGACTATATTATAAATAGTTATATCTGGAGAGTTTATATTGCTGCCAGCATGTGGAAACAAGACATGCTCACCAAAAATAAAAACACAAAAAAACCTAAGCAGCAATGCTTTCGAGAACACACACATATGGAAATATCAAGAGTAAATTAGATAATACAGCAAACCCCAGAATTAAAAGGAAAATGTTGACATTTTAAGTCATTAACTTATAAAAGGAAATCCATTTGTTTTCGCACTCAAAATACCGTTACTTTCAAGACCGCAAAGGGATATTTAATGGTCTTAAAAAAAATAATTTGATTGTTGAAGTACTTTATTCTTCTGGCTTTATAAAGATTTTCTTATTTTTACACATTAGTTTAGCAATCTAAGGTGGTGCATGTCCTTTAGACTATTGTACAGTATTTATGTCACGTAACACTGAACAGAAGCTTTACAGCAGCACTTCCAAAACCCTGACTAGCAAGCAAAAGTTTCAGCATCTAAACTTAAACCAGCTCAGATGCTATTTCTTTTCCTCTCCTTCCTAATGTTACTACAGCATCACTTCCCTTTGCTGCCCAAACCACTTTGCCTTTGCTGTCTCTCCCAGCTAAGTGTTTTGGACAAAAAAAGCATTCCTAATCAGGAGTAAACAGATAAAACAAGATTATTATGGCAAAGAATTTCCTAAAAGAAAGATACAATTGAGGTGCTCCATTAAGAGCCCAGAAACTCTCTTCAGTTTGTTAGCTAAATATTGATTTAAATCTAGTATGGTATTTTAAAACATATGAAGCTAAAATAAGTATCCAGCATGGTTATTTTTCAAATCCAAGACACACTTACATCCTGACTCCCAACATCTTCTCCCCTTCAGGTTAAGCATTTTTCGATGACAGAGAATAAAATTTAATGCTTCCTAATTCTCACAATGTGAAAGACAAAAGTAGTCTGCTAGGTTTCCCCTGTGTGTTTATAGTACAATCAACTTGGCTTGCAAGCAAAGTTACGTAGAAGTGCCTAATGCTGGTAGTATCTTAAACATTCCTGTGTTTGCCTTTCCATTCCAGAATTTTTCCTTCTTCTTCAGTGACTCTGTATTTCAGCTTTTTTCCAAACCATATCTCAGACAAGTTTTAGCTCCTCCTACCAACACATGTTGACATGTATTCAGTCAGACACACACATGCATCTCAAAGAGCTCTAGATTACTGAGATAGTTTCCTGCATAACAGGACAATCCTATTAGGGCAGAAGCTCCTATGCAAGATTTACCCTGGGAATTTTCTTTGAAGACCATGTGTGGAATCAGGGTCTCTCTCTACAGTAATTTTCATTTAAAAGGAAGTTCCAAGTGCAAGTTTTAGGCACAGGGATGTTGGACTACCTTCAAGCTTATGAGCCTGTTGGCCCTGGCACTATTCTAGCCACAACACAGCAATCTTGGTGGGGTTTTTTGTTGTTGTTGGTTGGTTTGTTAGTAACAATAAGAAGATAAGCATGACAACAGGCTCTCCAGTATTCTTCTTGAAGAAAGCCTTGCATCAATCTTCTACTTAGTGAGACTTTGCCCATTTTAAACATGCAGTTAGCTCTCTTTCAATCAAGGGCAGAGCTTATATGCTTTTGGAAATCTCCAGCTTTCCCCAGAAGTTGCCAGTTATGCAAATGCTCAGTAACCACTCAAGCAGTACTATTTAAAACAGAATTTCTCCCAAGTTCTTTCATCTTACCAACATCACTGTTTGCCAGAAGACCAAGAGGGTCCTTGTCCTTCACATATGGGTCAGCTGCCAAAGCACTCTGTTTTTCATTTTCCTTTCCACACGTGCTGTTTTCTGGGCCACTGGCTTCATTTTGAGTTCTATGTACATTATAATCATCACCGTTTTTACCAAATTTCTTCCATAATGGGCGCCTTTGTCTTCTCCTCTGTCTTCCTTGTTGCCCAAGCCTCTCTTCATTTCCTGAAGGTTTCCACATCCCCTTCATTTTGCTGGAGAATAGAAATGCAAAGCTCATACAAACGACAAGCTATGAGAATAAAATAAACTGATGTAACAAGACATCTCAGGTCCACATTTCAGCAACACGGTATGATGTCGGGACTAACTCCAGCTCAGCTAATACATGGTGACAGACCAGACAGGCAGTCACAGCTCATCTCATTGGCAGGGCAATGTGACAAAGCTGGAACCTAAAGCAGAGCTTGAAGTTCATGACTTTTTATCTTTTAACAAGGCAAAGGGTACATGGGCTAAGCAAGTTCCTTGATCACCTACAGCGAGAGGACACAGCGTTTTCATTTCACATTACAAAGTCAACAAATGCTGCCTTCACTTAAGTTATTAAGTCATTCAAAACAGAGTGAATGTGGAATTCAAATGGGAAGCATCTACTATAAGCATCCTTCCACTGCTGAAGTCTCCTTTTTCCAGTTACAGCTCAAAGAAGGATCTTGCTGCACTAAATGCATTCAGCCATCTGACACCATCAGTTCCAATGACAGCCTACTGCCTCCAACTAACTTGCCATTCATTTTTTTCACCCCCATGGAAAAGGAATAAAAGAATCTTCTATCAGGACAATGGGTTTTTTAAAACTTGAAACACAATAATAAGTCCTAAAAATATGGGAAGAGCACAGCATGTTGGTTCCACTTATCTTCCATGGTTCCACAATCTTCCAGGTTACCCTATAAGCACAAAACTTGTTCTATAGGAAGGTACCTGGAAAGCTTAAACTCCTGTCAAAATCTACAGATACAAAAATAGGTGTGACCTAGAAAGAAAAGCAAATGTAGAAGGGACAAACTAAGCTTCCTGAGAATACTTATTCTCAAGCAACGAAGAAATGTCAAGAAACTTATTTCTGGTATTTAAAGGGTGGCTACAAAGAAGACGGAGACTCCCTTTTTAGAAGGAGTCACATGGAAAAGACATGGGGTAATGAGTACAAGTTACTCCTGCGGAGAAAAGACACAGGGTAATGGGTCCAAGTTCCTCCAGAGGAGATTCTGATTAGAACCAAAAGAAAAAAATTTAACGACAAGGACAATTAGACATTGGAATAATCTCCCCAGGGAAGCGGTGGAGTCCCCAGCATTGGACACTTTTAAGATTCAGATGGACAGGGCGCTGGGCCATCTTATCTAGACCATGCTTCTCCCAAGCAAGGTTGGATCAGATGATCCTTGAAGTCCCTTCCAACCTGGTATTCTATAATTCTATGATTAAGTCAGCAAAACAAGACTGCAACAAATCATCAGCACATTACAACCGCAAAAGACATACAAGATCTACTGTTCTGAATGAGCCCCATGGTTTGTTCTGCTCACTACTCTCTCCCTCAGCCTCACCTACAGCATCACAGAGGTCCTGTTACCCCTAGTCAATGCATAACACCACATCTGAGCAAGAGCTTCTTCCTGAAACTTCTCCCTGGGTCTAGAGTCATGCATCCTATGAGCAGAGTCCATAGGAGCATTTCTAACCTGGTACTTTGTCACTGATAAGTAGCCAGTAGAACACATGAGGAAAGAAAAAAAAGAGAAGAAAAGCAAGGCAAATGGTCACCCTTCTCCCCCCTCACCTTTCCAGGGTGTACCACCTAAAGACCCTCTCTGACTAGAGGTGCTCCCACGACACTGATAGTTTTGAGTCTTGTGCTGTGGGGTGCTGCATGAATGTCTAACATTCCTGAAATCTTGCAGCAAAGTGTTAGTATGTTGTGAAAAATGACTTGTTTTGTCTTCATTCTGATGTCTAAAATAGTCATTTGGTACCCTCATCCATCTCAAATTGGAAGAAAAAAAAAATTATTGCTGCATTCTATTCACCTCTTCCCACCTATGCATTTTTTCTAGCACTCCATTGCACAGCCATTGCAAATCACCCAATTCTTTGCTTGGACAGAAACATTTCCATTACCAACATGCCTCTCTTCCATACCTTTCCAGCCTAATTAGCCCTTCTTAAGAGGAGAAGAGGGACTGCCATAGCATTCAAAATGGCTATACATATCACAACAAAATATGTTTTGTTTCATTCTCCAGCCATTTCAAAACAGCGTCTAACACTGATTGCTCAGCCCTGATGGCATCATCTACCATAGTGCTCCTGGGGCACAAGAGTTAAGCTACCACCTTCCTGTACATCAGCCTCTCACCCACAAAAAGAGGCTACTAGTAGCTCCTACAATTCAATTCCATCTAGAGAGAGAACTGCATTTCTGAAGTTGTACAACCGGGCTCTAAATTCAGGATGTTTTTGTATAGCCTAGAAAATACTGAGCAAATATATACTCAATTAGAGGAGTCATCCTTGATCAAGGGTTAAAAACAACATTCTGATTTCCTCGGGGCCTCAAACACCAGGAAAAAAAAATAATAAAAAAAACCCCAAAAATCAAACCAAAACAAACCACAACAAAAAAAATAAAGGTCATTAACACATCCCAACTAACGTCATCTTGTCACCTGCCTTCTGCCTTCCCCTTGTGAAAGATATACTGCTCTTCCCTCCCCGTTCAGAGGGGATAAAGAGCCATGCTCTAGTAATCAGCTGCTGCAAGACACCAGCCAGACTACCACAGTGGTGCTTCCACATCTCTAATCTCACATGCAAGGATGCTGAGAATTAGCAGTTGTAAAGCACTTCAGAGAACCACAAATGGAAAGCGCCGTAGAAGTGCTAAGTATCTAATCCTTTCTAAATCTTACTTAGCTATTTACTTTAATAGTACAGCTCGCAGAGAACAAGCCGTATTCTATTTTTGCCTCATGCATCAGTAAATTTGCTAGACAAGCACCAATTTCAGAATCTTTCCTGTTGATATACAAAGCAGAAATGACAGCTTTTTGGACAGTTCATCAACTCTATAGAGCTAGCAGCTCAGGAAAGGAAAAGGGAAAAAGAAGAGATTTCTAAAAAATCAGAGTAAAAGGTCACTAAGTGAACCACCTATAATTCTGAAAGCTTTTTATATCTGGAAAATTGGTTTTGGGGGAAAAAGTTAGTAACAAATGTAACAGGATGAACTTGATAATGGACATTTAGGACTACATAGTGCATCCTACTCACAGCCTCAGGAGTTATCAAATAAACTTGTAAACACTGAACAGTAAGTTACTGTGAGAAACAAAATTCATCTTTGCTCAGAAGAACATCCAAACATAGTTATTACATATGTTTGTGGTGTTAGTCTCAAGGCCTAGGTTTGGTTCCTTGGGTCCAAAGCCTTTCTGCAACTTTATATCCTTTGAAGGAAGTTTTACTTCAGTCTTTTATAAACCTTTCCTTCCAGAGGCATGTAAGGCAACTGGTTGGAGTGGGGTGGGTAAGTGTTGGGGCTTCTGAAGCACATGCTGCACCACGGTAATTTGCACTGTCACCATTTAACAAATAACCCTAGCCTGGCATGAACCCTGTTCTGCACTAGTTCAACCCCTTGACCATGGTGCAAGTTTTATTTTGTCTGGTGTTATTCTCTAAAAAAACAAAACAACAAAAAAACCCCACAAAACCAAACAAACGCAAAACCAGAAAAAAACCCAAACCCACTAAAAACCCAACCAACTAAACAAAAAAACTACACCAAAACCAGAACAAATAACCAACCAAACAACCCAATAATCAACTAGGCAAGCTCCAGCTTCACTTCCATGCAGCAGCAAATGATATTTAGTGAGAGCCCCTTAAAAGTGAGTCTGTTCCTCCCTTCCAGCTCAGTCATTTCAGTTTAAGCAAGTGATATTCTAGAAGCATAGAACAAAAAGTCTTCCCACAAGCCCTAAAGTAGAGCTAATGAAGTTAGCAGGTTGCATGGAACCCTGACACTGAAGGGAAGAGAAAGGAACAAAGATCATACTGGAAAGTAATTCACAATAAGGGCGGGAACAGGCAAGAATGACCACCAGGAAAAGGGTTCTCTCAAACCAGAGTGCAGAATTCAGCAAGAACATTAGATTTCTAAGACAATTATTTTTTAATTTAACTGTAGTGGACTATGAAGCACTGTAAATAAAAGAACATTACAGCTGCCATTGATCAAATGACCTGTCCTCTGTCAAAGGGCAGCTAGATCGTGTATACAGTGGAAGGCAGTAAGTGCTGGGTGACCACAGTAAGAGAGTGCATTTCTGAACTCGTCAGGATCAAGGTAACAAACTTGTTTCAAAACACTTACCCAAACTGCTGGGTAGTCAGCACTTCTCCCCTTTCTTCCTTCTGCATCTGCGTCGTCTTTTTCCTTTCGATGTTTGCCAATGTAGGAAAATTTCTAAAGGAAATAATAAATAAATAAATCTCTTAAACAATTCACTATACTTTGTCAATTCTCCCTTTACCAAACCACCACCCTCTATAAACGCAATAAACTTTTAAAACCTTTCATAGAAGTTGAACAGATACTTCCTTCTTAAAAGTGCACTGGTAAGGAAAAGAAACCTAAGTGTATTTATGCTTACATACTCAAATTAAAAAAAAAAACCAACAAACTACCAAATTGTCATGATTACATTTACCAAACCATCAGACAAACTACAGACAGACAGTTCAGTTATGCTTATGGACCCTCTGCCTGCCCCTACACATAACAACACAATTTAGTCCTGCAATTTTATTTTTATGGTGCTTCAATTGGAGTATTTGAATGACCTTAAAAGGTACAGCATGCCTGTGGCAAACCAAATGCTGAGTAATATCAATTAAAAAGGGTATAAGGCTTCTGGGTGCACAAGATTCCTTTAATGTGACAGTTAGGGAAAAGCACACAAGTTTCCTCTCGAGCAATATTCAGTAGAGTGCTTGCACACTGACCTCTATTTCACCAAAATTACTCCCCCTTTTTAATTCCAGCTTCAAGAAAATTGCTAAGTCATGCATATCAAAATAAACCCTCTGTTGTAACCATCTCCCAAATCATCCCTCTCTTCCATTCCCCACCTCCTTCCCCATCCTTCCCTATGGACAAACACCCACCACGCTGGTTCTAACATGTAAAGCTTGGTGCAAATGACCATCAAAGCCCCCAAAACGGCTATGCTAGTTGCTCTGCAAACATTAGTTAGCTACATCCCAGTGCTTTCAGATAAAGATGGTAGATGAGAAACACACGCACACCCCCACCAGCTTCTGGATAGAAATGCAAAGTATAAATATTTGATAAGTCTATTAAAATGGAGTAACGAGAAACTTAGAACAGCTAACACTATATAAAGCTGTCAAAAAGGACACCTTTTTTTGTTTAAATATTTAACCTTACCACATGCATCTTTCCCATTTTATAACGTGAATGTTAAGCGCCACATTGATGCAAGACAGCTTCAAGCACATACTAAGGGAAAATGATCAGAAACATTTCCTATGAGATGCGCCTAAACATGCCATAGAACTTGCCTCCTTTAAAAGGATTTGAACCTCAGCTGTGAACATCTGTTTTCAGTGGATTTCTCCCAGAAATCCACCATACAGCTCAAGCAAGCATAGGGACGTGATGTTTTGTCTCCACTCTTCCCTGTTAGCTACATCTGTTCACCCATGTTCTAACACTCACTACACACAGTAAGCATGCAACGAGTTATCTCAAGAGCTTCACGTTGACTGAGACCCCTGTGCTTGGCACCTCTCCACAGTTTTAGGATAAGGTGCTTTCATTCACTCAAGTAAGGCTCATGGGAGGAGAGAGGGCTATAAAATAAGTAGTTATGCTCAAAATTGCCCCAAGCTCATCTTAAAAAATAAAAAAAAATAAAATAAAAAAAATTGGGTTTTTTAAGACATAAGGGAAGACCCTTAATCCTGGAGCAAAGGAGTCTTCAAAGTGCTCCTGCAGTTATGCTCATTAAAAACATATTCAGACACGCTCTCACAACATGATCTGAGATGTGACTGCCTCCCACTTTCATTCCTATGAGTTACCACTCCCTCCACCAAGCCACTGTAATGGACTCCACAAATGCTTTCAGTTTGATTCATTGCCAAGAAACAGACAGATTTCTCCCAAACCACCCTTCCAGAGAGCAGTAACTAACAGCTAAAGACAGCTCAAGTTCTAAGCCCAAGTACGCCTGCAAAAGCACATCTGAAGGCAACTGTATTTATTTGCTCTAGCTCTTCTCAAACGTTAAATAGCATTCTACTCATTGCCTTTACCTTGTCCTGTCCAAGTAGATACATTTTCTGAACACAATGCAGTGTTTCATTTCATTCACAATGAGCAAATAAGCATCTGCTAATTTATTCTTCCATCTAAGGACTTGGTGGGCAGTAAGCTCTAGATGTTCAAGTCCACAGGTCACCAGCCTTGGTACAGGGTAGAGAGGGTTCACTCCTCCCCAGGTGCTCTGCTGTGTAACAGCGAGTTGGGCTAAACCCATCAGTGGGTCCTGGTGGGACCTGGCCAAGTCAATGCCCCTCAGCCCTACAAGGAGCAAGTGAACTGAAGAGGTGTGGACCAAAGTTACCCACCCACCCCAATGTACCAGCCCCACTGCAACTCCTTAACTCATCACATACTACAGCCCCAGCACAAAGAGGCCCACATACCTCCTAACATCAGCTAGACCTACTCATGGAGGCAGCTGTACCTGGACCCTAAGTGGAGGCAGATGCCTACAATGGAAACAATATGGTCTTGGGGTACAACTTTATGGCAGCCTTTACAAACTTCACTATCTAAGGACAGTCACAAAGTACTCAAGAGGTCAAAAAAAAAAAAAATTTTTTTTAAAAAGAGAAAAATTTAATGATTTTTTTTTTTTTTTAAATACAGAGAATTCTTGCTCAGGAAGGCTAAATTTAGGAAGATTGCTCCCGAACAGAAGTGTGACAATGCAGAAGGAAGAGCCTATATTGAATCTCTTCACACAAAAGGCCACGTCCAAAAAAATCCAATGAACAGACCTGGGTTTGAATCCTTCTCAGAAGGCATGTCCCCCCTCCTCCTCCCCTAACAAAAGGAGGTTCTTAAAATATTACCTACAAACACACTGAAATAGAAGAAGTAGCCCAGCACTTAGGTTCTGTAAACAACTCCCTAGAGCTTGAATACAAACAGCTTCATTGGTCACCACAAAGGCTTTACAAACCTCAGCAACTCATTGTAAAAGAGGGAGTTAAACCAGGATGTGATGGTCTGGCAGAGTAGATTTCATGAAGGAGTCAGTACTGCCCAAGAAGGCAGCCCCTTTCCATAGCAGCTGCAGTTTCCATAGACACTTCCACAATCCAAAACAGGAAGTTTTTCAGTATAAATTGTCAGGACAACACCAGAAAACAGGTTCTCAGGCTAAGATGGGTATATTGCATATACACCAACAAAGACACATGCAGGAGCTCCTGGAGACAGGGAATGGTGACACTGAGCATCATCACCAACATGTGTGCCCTAGATCTTCCTTACATAAGCATCAGAGTAAACTAGCTCTTATCAAGCAGTGGAGAAACAGAGCTTTGCCAATGTCCACCAGAAAAGAGACCTATTTCTATAGCAGTTTACACAATAAATTTCTGAGTAGAGAGCTATATGTGTTTATCATCTTTATAGGAACAACACTGTGACCAAGTTGCCTCAGTAATTTCTTGAGCTGGTCTTAATTGTATATGCATAACCAACAGCAAACGGGACGTGGAGAGCCCAAAGGGAATAAAAATGGCCCAACAGAGAGCTGATAAAATCCTAGTTTAAGACACACAGGCATTTTATCAAGTATTACATATCTAGTGTGATTTTACCACATGTTAGTTAAGGCAGTTTTATTGCTAATCCATTAGCAGTTCAGAGTAAACTTTACTGTATCTATCTTTACCTTGACCTACCAACACATTCCTTCTACTTTGCTTCATTTTCTCTATTTTTACCAGGTGCTAAGAAATTATATTCCTTATTACATATTTAACTAATGTGAATACAACACCAGGGAAGATTCCAACATATTCTAGGATTATCATTATCTAACTAGAGAACCACAAATTAATTAAAAGTGGTGCAGTTGACAGTACAGGCCTTCATTCATGAAGCATGTGCTCAGCCTATGGGAGGTATGGCAAGGAAATACAACAGTCAATCCCTAACTGAACAAAAAACCCCAAACCCCAACAGATTAAAGAAAGCAGGGGAGGAGGGGAAGAATTTATAAGCAACACACATGATCAAGAAAATCCTCAAATGTTATATTAGGACCTAAGCAAAAGTAAGTTTAACGATTAATTTTAACAAAAGAGCAGCCTTGCCACATTCTTCCTAATAAACTTTGCTCAAGAAGAGTTGGTTAGAAACAGACAGGCTAGCAGGACACAGATCTCACTTGGGAAGAAGGGAATGCAGCAATACCTCATTTTGACACACTAAGGAAGTGCACCATAAGTTAATTCCCTTTAGGCTTGTGTTTAAGAATACATATGATGCCAACAGCACATTTCTCAACACTCGAAAGGGACAGGACAAATCAAACCAAGGAAAGTAGTTGCAATCAAAGCTGATGTCAGACTTCACAAGCATCTGCCTGCAAAACACAGGGAAACCCTGAGACCCCGTTTGCTTAATTAGACTGCCTGGCTCACCAGGTTCAATGGGCCACAAACCATTAAAGAGACTTTTAGGTAAGCAGAGGCGTGAAGGCTGCAGCAATGAACAGGGCATTGTACAGAATCAGACAGGAAAACAGCATTCCCACCCGGCATACTTCACCCAGAGATACTCGCTCCTTACCAGCTCTCCCCCTCCTCCTCCCGCTATGTGAGTAAGGCTGCACTTTAAACAGAGGCTCTTTCTACAAGATTTTAAGCAGGATACACAAAACTGAGAAACACGTCAGCTAATTAAGAAGAAAAATCTCGGCTCTGTAAGTAATTATTTATAACAGCTTTATTTATAAAGCAAGACGGGAATGTCAGGGATGCAGCATGGAAACAGACACGTTAAATCACTGCAACCTAATTAGAAACAAACTACTAGTGACCTAAAAAGATTCAATCTTAGCTCTGACTGGAGCTTCTAGAAAAAAAAAAAAAAAGGGCTTTTTCCTGTCACTGTAAACCAAAGCTGCCTAATAGCTCAGACTCCCTCTGGTGTTCTTTTTTTCTGTACAATGCAATGTTTACTGTGAGTCAACAACAAACCTTCAGTACTAAACCAGTGCTTTGCTGGTGACCCAATTAATGTTTCACAAAAGTTTCAGCTGTGTTTCTCAATTAATGAAAAAAAATTAAAAAAAAAAAAAAAAAGAAAAAAGAAGCA
>WUAM01000323.1:6039304-6055359 GCA_024336885.1 Actenoides hombroni
GTTACAAAAAATTTTCAGCTGTTTTTCTAAAATAAACAAAAAAAATTAAAAAAAAAAAAAAAAAGAAAAAAGCAGCAAACAAACAAAATAATAATAAAAAAAAAATTAAAAAAAAAAAAAAAGCTAAACGGATGCTAGCTTCCTTGCTGTACAAACAGTAACAACGCCACCCAGGTAGTCATTCTACACTCATCCATTATAGCTAAAGGAGATGCCCACAGAAGGGCTGAAGTACCAAAATAAGCCACAGCACTACTCCATCTAGTGGCCTTGGATTCTAATCCCATATTGCCTTTTGAGGTTGGCGGCCGTGACTACGAGACTTTATTCCCATTGATTTTACCGTGCTGTAGTGAACAAAGACATTTAGTAATGTTGTACCACAGCCAAATTATGTTCATCTGTAAAAAAACAACAGTATCCATCATGATATTGTCTAGAAACTCAGCAAAACCAATCTCAGGCAGAGTATGATTGTTACAATTAACTGTATGTAAATACTGCTTTAACTTGTAGCATCCACTCCCCAGGCAAATAGTATTTAAAACATCACTGTACATTCAATTCCTGCTTCCCTCATGTGGATACAATAGGGCACATACTGACAGATACCTTAAACATCATTTCAACATTTAAACCTTAGCATCAGCCACTAGAGAGGAGGAACTCTCCCTAACACCTCCCAAAACAGGCAAGTATATGAATAGTCAAAAATGAGTATCACAGACTGCACACAAGTACTGATGGTTTTCCTTGGAGCTACTGTTAGAAATTTAAGTGCAGGCCACCAGACAGAGAAATCTAAGGACATTTTGAGTTTTGCTAACCCTGTTAACACTTCTTATTGTAAGTAATAAAGATGTGGTATTACTGTTGGGGGAATAAAAGAAAAATGGAGAGCAACGTGTAGACTGAAAGCAAATAAAAACCCAAGCCCTCAAATATCTTTTGAATAAAAGGAAATCTTGGAACCAAAATTAATCTAACACCAAACCTGTACTCACGCAGATCACAAATGATTTTTGTTTTGTTAACTGTGGCATTTTAAACATGAAAAATATTTTCTTTCTGTATCAACAAGAGCTGTTTTAAAACAAAATAAAATAGGAACCTACAGATTACCTTCATTTGTAAAAAAATGAACAGCAGGTGCAACAGCTGACTGCTGTGATGTGGTGACATAGTGGTAAGACTTCCCTTTGCCTTTATGAAATCTGAAGAAAAAACTGTAACCATGTTCAAAGGAAAGTTCAAACTTGCAGGAATTAACTTACCTGGAGAGAAACTTTGCTTCTCAATACAGCAAAAAGTGAAGGGAGGCAATAAAAATAATTCTCCCACCAGACATTCAACTAATTTTTCTTGTTTTACAAAGCTACAGTATAAAAACTTATTAAGAAGTCAGATGCAAAGCAAGAATGTGTCAACATTATTTTTTGATATAAATGCAAGCTGGATTCATCATAAGAGTGCATCAGACAACTGGAGTTATTTTAATAAAACAAAAAAAAAACCCCAAACCAAAACACAAACCAAAAAAGAACCACCCACAGAAAAAACAAACAACCCACCCAAAAACCCCCAACCAAACAAAAAAAACCTAAACACCACAAACAACAGGTGACTAATGCACTGCCCAAGCTCATCACCAATGATCCTGAAATTAAATTTGTATCGCTTCCCACTCTTCATATAGGACTCATATATGGTCATTGCTCATGGAAACAAAACTTATGTACTGGTCACCTGCAAAACTATATTCTAAAGTCAGGAGCAGAAGTGAGGAAAGTCTACAGCATCCTTCACCTACTGAAAAAGGGTAGATTTTAATCTGTTCAGCACTGAAGAAAAAAAGAATAAATCAGTGATATAGGGTCTATGGAAGTACAGTGTGTATTTTTAAATGCTTCAATGCTGGTCAACAGAAAAAAAGTTATACCACCTTCTATCACAGAATGAGAAAGAATGCTGCATGCTGCTGATGGGGAAATTATACTTTGCACCCTAGGTATGAAATCACAAAGGCCTTTTCCAACCATAGAGATTCTAAGATCATCAAGTCCAACCACTGTCTAATTCTGTCAGGGCCACTACTACACCATATTCTTAAGCACCACATCTAGATGGCTTTTAAACACATTCAGGGATAGTGATTCAACCACTTCCCTGAGCAGCCTGTTCCAGTCTTTGATAAGCCTTTTGATATAGAAGTTTTTCCTAATGTCCAACCTAAACCTCCCCTGGTGCAACTTTCCTCTTGTCCTATCAGTTGTGACTTGTGAGAAGAGACCAACACCCACCTCTCTACAACCTCCTTTCAGGTAGTTGTACAGAAAGATAAGGTCTCCCCTCAGCCTCCTTCAGACTAAACCCCAGCTCCCTCAGTCACTCCTCATTAGCACTTATTCTCAAGACCCTACAGAGTAAGTTAGACTGCCTAATACAGTATCATTCAAGGATTCTGTTCTCTTTCAGAAGTGTCAAGCAATGCAGAAAGTTCTTAAAAGTCAGGAAAACTCCCTGTAGAGGTCTTCTGAGAAAACTTAAGCTGTATAAGTTTGCATACAGCACAACGTATTACAATATTCAGTACAATAATACCAGATTTCTTAGCTATTAAAACACCACCAAACACACATATTTCTGACCTAAAATGTCTCCATGATCAGGCTAAAAGGAATAAGTCGTTCACCTAACCTCAGGTACCAAATCAATCAGCTGGGAAAGGTATTTCCTTCTCAGTTGATATCTTGCCTTCTATTATAATCATCCAAATGATTGTAGCCTCTGCAGCTCGCACCTCCTGACTCAGGCAGGTCTGACACAGACCACTACTGAAGGAGTTTTGTGGAGTCCAAGGAACAGCAGCAGCAAGCACGGGCTGCTCCTGCCATTCAGCTGTCATCTGATCACACAGGGAAAATACAGCCAAACAAGTTCACAGGTCGCAAGTCTTACTCACTTTTTCCTTTCTTCTCTCCATCTAGCAATCTCTTCTGGACTATCTAATTTTATTCGTTTAGCACCAGGTGCATGTGCCTGAGGAAAAAGAATTTTATAGATGTTTAAAAGGGGAAGGGGAAAAAAACCCACAAGAAAAGGAAAAAAAGCTTCATTATGTCAACCACAGAGTATCACACTGTTTTCATGTCCAAAAATGGGGAGATTGCATACAGCAACTACCAAATGAATCTGCTAAAATAAACCCCCCATAGTATTAAACATATTTTCATGCACAATATTGTCTTACAACAGATTCTACTCAGAGGAGATATATTTTCCTTCCAGAACAATGGAAGCAACTCTCTGAAGAATGGCACAAAGGACTACAGTAAAGACTGCATAGGCTCATGTTTTGGACCCAGGGGGATACCTACGTTCTTCCAGTGCATCTGGACTATCTTCTCGTGCGCGCTGAAATTGCAGCCTTCTTCTGTGCACTGCAAGATAAGGGGGTGAACTTAAGACATGCTAAATCACACCAACAGATTATAAAAAAAAGCATTCGAGCACACTTCAAACAAACTCAGCACTAGATGCCTGTACAGTTAGGGATACAGAACTTTTAAGCTACCCAGTTTCAAAACAAACGCGACTGTAAAAAAAAAAAAAAGTAAGAAAGGATAATGTACTTCTAAATTTCATCTGATTTTAGGAAAAAACAGTGAAGCCAATGTATCTGATAACTGGAGATAATGTGAAGTTAGTTAATCTAAGAGAAAGACTTACAAGACTCTCCAATTTCAATGCTGGTATTCTTTTGCAATGAAGGAGCGGATTTTTAAAACAAGTTTTCCACAAAGTCTTTCCACACAAAAAACCCTGCATGCAATACTAATGGCTGTGAATCAATTCCTACCACTTAGCAACACTTCAGAAGAATGACAATAAAATGACTTCAGCAATAAAACCAAAAATATAACTGAGACCTCCCCTACACACAATATCCAGAAAAAAACCAAGCATACTAGAACTTTTTGTAGCACTAGAATTTCTTTGCTAAGTCTTCCAGTCAAAGAGTGACTACAGCTAGCTACTCATCAGGCACAAAGTTAAAAATCACAGTGTAAATGAAAGAAGCCAAACTCATCAACCTGTTTATGCTGTGAAATATGTTCATCGTACTTCTCCTGGTTTCTATAGCCACGGTCACAGGTATCACAATAATGAGTGAAAACTGGCTCTTTTTTCTTTTTGTTCTGGAGAGAAAAAAAACCAACAAAGAAGAAGATATCACCTCAAGAGCTGCAGTTACAATATTACAAGGTATTCCTATTTTTAATTATGCATGAAACACTTTCATGAGTATTTTTGTTAATAAAGCCATCAATTAAAACATGCTTCAGAAGTTTCAAAGATAGCTTAACATGAAAGTGAAGTTGAAATCACTCATCCTGCAAACAAGATGCCCTGCACTCAGCTCTTTCCCCTACCAGCTTTCCATCAGTTATGGATTCTGCAAACATACCAAGCTGGCACAGGTTTATCGAGGGCTGGGAGGAGAACTAGGCTACAGCCCTGAGTCTCTTCCCCATCAAGTCAGACCATGCCTGTTCTCAGGTGACACATAAGAGCTCAGGGGGCAGCAGACATCCTTCCTTCTCCCACTACACACATCAGGGCAATCTGGCTGTTTAGTCCTAATTTACGTAACAGAGTACTAATGTAATTCAGCCACTCAAGCATCACCATCAGTAGAGGCTTTTCTAAATGTTAGAATGTGGTTGAAACATATCTTTCACAGAACAATAGAATTGTTTAGGTTGGAAGGGACCTTCAAAGACCATCTAGTCCAGCCCTACCACCACCAGCAGGGACATCTGTTAGTAGACCTGGTTGCTCAGAGCCCCATCGAACCTGACCTTGAACACTTCAAGGGATGGGGTATCCACAGCTGCTTTGGGCAACCTGTGCTGGTGTCTCATTGCTCTCATTGTAAAACATTTCTTCCTTATGTCCAACCTAAATCTACACTCTTCGTTTAAAACCATTGTCCCTTGTCCTATCACTACAGGCCCTGGTAAAACCCCTGTCCCTATCTTTCTTATAAGCTCCCTTTTAAGTATTGGGAGGCTGCAATAAGCAGCCTTCTCTTCTCCAGACTGAACAACCCCATCTCTCTCAGCTTCTCCTCATAGGTGTTCCAGCTCTCTAATCACTTCTGCTGCACTCCTCTGGACCCACTCCAACAGGTCCCTGTCTCTCAAGAACTGGAGATCCCAATCCATACCTTCGGCTTGTTTTCTTCTGGATAACGTTTACAAAATCCAGGCGCTTGCCTGCCTTGCCATTTCTGGGAGAAATGTCCACCTTTGGGGGAAGGAAAAAAAAAAAAAAGAGACAGTTACACATACAGCTGGTAAAACACCTCCCTGATACCCCGTTGGGCCCACTACGGCAGAGAAGGTCCTGTGGGAGAGACAAGATGGGGTTGCACAACCAGCACAGAGAGCAGGGCACATGCTTGCAGGGAAAGAAGTCCTCCCCTCCACCTTCCAAGTGCTAGGGACAGCCCCAGCCCCTCTACCCGTGAGGAACGGGAAGGAGCCCACGGGCCAGAAAGACAATTTCCCCCGTGCCCCTCACCAGCGTGCGGGCCTTGTGGTCGCTCTCCATAGACCGGCGGATACCAGGGGGCGGGTGGCACGTAACCTTCAGGCGGTAGGTAGCTCTTGGGCGGTGGGTAGCCGTTGGGCTGCGAATAGCTCTCAGCAGGCTGCGAGTAGCTGTCGGCGGGCGGGCAGCTCTCGGGCTGCGACGAGCTCTCACTCGGCGGGCAGCTCTTCGCAGGCTGGGAGCAACTGTCTCCGGACGGCTGGCTCTCGGCGGGCGGGCGGCTCTCCGCGGGCTGCGAGTAGCCGTCGGCGGGCGTGTAGCTACTGGGCGGCGGGTAGCGCCCGGGCGGTGGGTAGGGCCCGGGGGGAGCCCAGAAGTTCGGGTCCCACTGTGGCGGCGGGCAGAAAAAGGGCGGAGGGAAGCCGGGCGGAGGCGGCGGGTACCAGGCGAAGGGGTTCATGTCAAGGCCCGAAGCTGCCGCCCGGCTGCGACCCCTGCTCCGCGATGCGCTCCCACCGCCAACACGTGGGGGCCGCCCCAGCGGCCACTACAAAACACGTCACTTCTGGGGCTTCAGCCGCTTGCCTAAGGGTGACACCCTCCTGACGAGAGGTGCCGTCACGTCATCTGGAGCCGCCGGAAGGGGGGTGGTGGTGGAGCGACCGGATCGGGTCGGATCGGATCTCAGCCCCGAGGCGAGCGTGAGATTCGGGGCGCGCACGCGCGCTGCGCCGCCCCCGCCATGGCCCGCGAGCTCATCGGCCCCGCGCTACCGCCCGGCTTCGCGTGCGGCGCTGAGGCGGACCCGGATGAGGACTTCAGCCAGGGTAAGGCGCGAGGGGCGCCTCCCCCGCGGGCAACGGCTCCGCGCGCTCTGCTCCGGGCCGGGTCGCTCGGGGCCTCCGGGCTCGGCGGCGGCCCTCCCCTCCCCGCCCCGCCCCTCAGCGGAGGGCGCGATCGCGCCTGGCGAGCCCGAGGGGAGGGGAGGGGAGATGAGATGCCATGCCCGCAGCGCGTCACCGAAGCGCGTCACCGAAGCGCAGCGGTCCGCCGGAGACCAGCGCGGCTCCTCGGAGTGTCCCGGGGCGTGTGGTGGAGGACCGTGGCCGGCCGGCCCGTCCTTCGGCCGGAACGTACCGTGGCCCTGCAGCCAGGCTCTCGCAGCTCGGCCCGCGCCGGGGCGGTGCCCGGGTGCAGCTGGACTTCACGGGTCGTTCTTACAGTGACTTTTTCGTTAAAGAAATGCCTCACGTGAGGGGATACCGCGGACGGGAAACGGTCTGAGACTGGTTTTACACAACCGCTGTGTTGGTTTGTTTATTGTTTTCCCGCTCAAGTCCCACCTGCGCTTTCAGGCCCGTGTTCTTTTGCGGCTCCCAGGGTGAAGTTAGTGGGGAGGGGCGCGGGGGGAAGCCAGGAGGTGGTTGGGTCTTTGCAGCACGGTTTGCTTTGTCTAACCAAAACGCTTGGTGAAAATACGGCTTTGCAGTCAGCTTGCCTCGCGATGCAGAACGGGCTCGTGTGATCCGTGAGGAGGCCGTGGTGGCACACCTACCTACATCTCTTCAGAGTGGTCACATCAGAAGCAGGATCTCTGAGACTTCCAGGCTGGCTCTGCTCACTCATATCTCTGGAAGTAGCAGTTGGAGCCATGAATACTCCCTGCCTTTAATTCAGGTTCCAGTCAGTAGTATAAATATTCCATTTCTGGCATTGTTATTTGCTTATTCCAAACACTGTCCCACTGTAGTGGGCACTGGTGAGGCCACAGCTTGAGTACTGTGTTCACTTTTGGGCACCACAGTACAAGATGGACATCGAGGTCCTGGAGGCTACGAAGCTGGTGAAGCATCTTGAGAATAAATCTTAGGAGTGACTGAGGGAGCCAGGGTTCTTTAGCCTGTAGAAAAGGAGGCTGAGGGGAGACCTTCTCGGTCTCTGCAACTACCTGAAAGGAGGTTGTAGAGAGGTGGGTGTTGGTCTCTTCTCACAAGTCACAACTGATAGGACAAGAAGAAATGGTTTTAAGTTGCACCAGGGGAGGTTTAAGTCGGACATTAGGAAAAACTTCTATATCAAAAGACTTACCAAAGACTGGAATAGGCTGCCCAGGGAAGTGGTTGAATCGCCATCCCTGGAGGTATTTAAAAGCCATCTAGATGTGGTGCTTAAGAATATGGTGTAGTAGTGGCCCTGATAGAATTAGATAGTGGTTGGACTTGATGGTCTTAAAAGTCTTTTCCAACCACAGAGATTCTGTGATTCTTTGAAAGCAGCTCTGATGGGAAAGGTTTGCTGTGCTCCTCTGCTCTTCTCATTTTTTTTAATCCAGAAGAGGGAGCAAGAGGAAGAGAGAGCAAAGCTGCTGCCTTAGCTGGCACCATGGCAACATCATGTAGCTTGGCTTTGTACTGAAGTCCTGACTACATTCTTGTCTGAGCTCATGCAGCCTTTCCTGTTCCCATTTGTGTTGACGGCTTATTTCCTTTCTTTCTAGGAACATGCTTGTGCATGTTGCAAGTATCTATACGGTGTATGAATCCGCTCAACAAAATAAGTGAAATCTATCCTTAGGTCACGGTTTCATGATACCAAGTGTTTTGGCAGTATCTAGTCCAGGTTATTCAGCCCAGTTTGTCTGCTTTTTGTCCCAGTGTACATCAGCTCCATAGTAGTACAGTTACACTGGCAGGGATTTCTATATGAAGTAGCTGAAGGAATTTATTTGCTTTAAAAAAAACCAACAAAACCAACAAACAACTAAAAAGACCAAAACCCCAACTATTGGAGGTTTGTTTATTTGGTTTTATACCTTTTATAAACTTTTTCTGACATACAACAGCTTGGCACAATAACTAAGTATACCTGCTCAATACATGAGGCAATGCTGCTGCAGTGCAGAGGAGGAGGAGGAGGAGAGAGCAAAGTACTTTGGCATAATGCACGTTGTTGTGTAGAAGTACAGCTCCAGCTCTGCACCTGGAGGGTCTGAGTGGCAGAATCGTGTGGTGGGGCTGCCACAAGCATCTTCTTTGCTGTAATAGTTGCCGAGTCTTGAGACAGAATGCACCTTTATTAAAGCTGAACAGCTTCTCCAGTGTTTTCTTTCCTTGTCATCTCACTGATACTTGAGCCGCTTTTTGCTTTTCTTTAATAACACTTGGGTTTTTATTTGACTTTCATAGTTTCCACCTCCCAACAGCAACAATGTAGGACTTTGAGCAGCCGTTCTAAGAATTCTGTCAAAAATGTTTCCTTCAGAACTCAGAGTTCTGCTCTAGTTTTTGTCCTGCTCTGGCAGGGGGGTTGGACTTGGTGATCTTCAGAGGTCACTTCCAACCCCTAACATTCTGTGATTCTGAGAGAATGGAGTAGACTTTTTCAGTTGGAAGGGACCTACGACAATCACCTAGTCCGACTGCCTGACCAATTCAGTGCTGACCAAATGCTAAAGCACGTTATTAAGGGCATTGTCCAAATGCCTCTTAAACACTGACAGGCTTGGGCATCAACCACCTCTCTGGGATGCCCATTCTGGTGTTTGACCTCCTTCTCAGTAAAGAAATACTTCCTAATGTCCAGTGTAAAGCTTACCTGGCACAGCTTTGAACCGTTCCCATGTGTCCTATCACTGGATACCAGAGAGAAGATATCAGCACCTCCTTCTCCTCCTCCTCAAGAAGCTGTAGGGAGCAATGAGGTTGCCTTTCAACCTCCTTTTTTTTCAAACTAGACAAAGCCAGGGTCCTTAGTCACTCCTCAAAGGACATTCCTTCTAGCCATTTCACAAGCTTTGTTGCCTTTCTCTGGATGCATTCGAGGATCTTCACCATCCTTCTTAAATCATGGGGCCGAGAACTGCATGCAGAACTCAAGGTGAGGCTGCACCAACACTGCATACAGCAGGATAATCACCTCTTTTGACCAGCTGGTCATACCGTGTTTGATGCACCCCAGGATGCAGTTTGTTCTCTTGGCTGTCACATAAGCCTTTGTCTTCTGTCTGCGATATGACATTGCCATGCTACTTGTAGTGAACAAAATAAATATCTGTTGATCCATTCTTAAATTTGAATTTCTTTCATCTTCATAGGGATTAACACAGAATCACAGGATGGTGTGGGGTTGGAAGGGAACTGTAAAGATCATCTAGTCCCAACCCCAGGCATAGCTCTGTTAACAGTTGTAACTTCTAGCATGCAAATTCTTGCCCCTTTTTCTCTTTTTTTCTAATGAAGAAAAACTGAAGATGTAGTAATTGTAGCTTGTGTAATCACATTGATGTTAATATGTGGGGTTTCACATTGTGAAACATGAGCAGAGTTAAAGGCTCAGTTGTTCATTTCCTTGTGCATCCCTGCTGCAGAAGAGAAGGGAGTAAGTAAGGTAAAGTGTCAGTTGCTGCTCAGCCTGTAGATCAGTGTCAGATAATCAGAAATGGACTTTGCCAGGAGACGCCAATGCCCATCGGTGTCAGAGAACTGACTCTACTCAAAGCCTGCAACCCATAATCAGGTCCAGGATGGGAGAAAATGGTAGTTGGACAGACTTGAAAACTCATCCCTGGTAAATCCTTTATCTTTCCTTCTTCAGCTTGTCCAGCCTATGGGACACACTCATCTCCTGGTGCTTTATCTCATGATGATTCTTCAAAGCTGGCGTAAGTGTGCTCCTGATGGAAGAATCTTTCCTCCTTAGGCCTGTTCATCCCTGCCTCTCTGCTGTCCTTGTAGCAGCAGGAGAGAAATGCTAGGGAATGGCTAAAAATCACCAGAGGTGCAGAGGGAAGGGTTGTCTATTTCAACATTGAACCAACATTTGTTAAAGTACAGATGCCTCGATGTGATGTGTCTGAGTTGATCTATCACTGTTGCTGAAGACTTGTCTGTCCTTGAGAGGTTCCCGGTACCTGTTTGATAGCATGGTAGATTGCTTAGAATTGCCAAATACAACAGAAGTTAACCTGGCAAAACCAAAACAAAAAGTAGTGTTTGATTCAGTTTCAGAGTTGAATTGACTTCATTTTCAGGCAGAGAGTCACAGAGCCAGCTGAATGGAGAGGGTGAGTCAGAACAATAGTGGGATGGCCGCTTTTCACTTCAGTCTGACTTGAGATGTTTCCTTGGCTCTGCTTCTCTCCTCTCCATCCACAAAATTTTCCTCTCACACTTTCTTATCCCCCTGTCCTGTGCTGAGTCGCTCTGAGTTGAGTTTAATTCCTCACTTTCCTGTTGCTCTGCTGTTGCTGTATCCATTTCTCTTTCTTGCCTCATTGGTTTTAGTTTCCTGACACTCAGAGCTGTCCTCCATCCCACCTTTGGTGTCTGTGTCTTTCCACTTCTGTATGGCTTTCAGGGAATTTGATTCACAGGCTTCTCATTAGATCTTGACCTCCTTCCTTACCCTTTCCTTTCTTTGCTTCCAGAATCTATGCTTGGCAATTCCCATTCCTGCCTCTCTATTCTTTCCTGTGGCTTCCCACCCCCATCCACAGTTGTATTCTCACTTGTGCTGATTACTAGTCTCAGTCACTACTATGACCATGTTAATATTTAATCATCATTCTCCCAGGTCTTTCTCCTCCACTTCTTTCACCGTGCCCAATGACTGTTCCTTCCGCAGGCTTTAAATGCCATTTTCCCTTCGTGAACCAGTCTCTGTCTCTATTTTGTTTCTGGTTGTCCTGCTTAGGCTGCACTTCCACAAACAGTTCTTTCAGGGCAGTGATGGGTTTTGTAGTGTTATTTTTATGCCTCTTAAGTTCCTTGATCAATCCAGTTTTGCATAGCCCATGCAAACAGTTGTGCCAGCGTAAGAGAGGAATTGGGATAGAAAGCGAGTGTGTTAACCCTGATGTTGGACAACATGTCAGGGGGGGACCAGTCTCCTTCCTTCAAATAGTTTTTGTCTTACTAGATCTTTCCAGCTCACAAAGCTGCTCCCAGTTTCTCTCTTCCTCTGCAGTATTAGACTCATCAAACTGCACCTCAGTTTGCTGCTTTTACTCCCAGTCCTTTCTTTTACCTGTCCGCACTCAGAGCAAATGAAGCTCTGCTTTCACGGTATGAGGGCACCAGGTGGCTGGAGAAAGCTGTTGTGTTGGTTGGTTTTTTTCTATTTTTTAAGTGCTTTTTATCCAGTGGTGTTTCTCATACCAAAATGGGAGATGATTTGATAGCAGTCTTTATTCCTATTTATCGTTCATCTGTTGGTTCCCTCTCATCTTGAACATACTTTATAGGATGAGGGTGTCGTGGTTATTTTCCTTCTTAGTGCTGAAATGGATTTGTATGTCCTGGTTAAAGTCTTTCCCATTAAAACAGAAAACAAAGTAAGCACAGGTCTGTCTGGATGCTTTGTGACTAGCAGACTGTCCTTGTTCTGTGTCTTGTGCTAAAGAGGAGAAAAAGCTTTATGAAACTCAACTAGAAGGACTCAATTTCTGCCTAGCTTTTGTCAGCTAACAATGGAAGCATAATCTGTATCGGGTTTCATTTTGCACCATCACAAAGCTGTAGTTCTTTAACTGGAGATGTAATTTCCTGGTAGCCTTCATTTATGTGGTTTTATTGCAGCTCATTTTTTCATCTAACATTTGACTATTCACAAAGCTAACAACGTCTTTTCCTCACCAAAACATCTTTCTGTCCTGTGAGTCTTGGAGTCAGTGCTCAAAATACTGAGAGGAGGAAAGGTGCTTGTGTTTCATGATGCTAAATCATCAGTAGAATCAAATCTCCATTATATCAGACTGCTCTTTGTGCTGTGCTGATGCTGGCCCTGCACATGCTGCCCTGGATCTGGCAAGGCCTCTAATCTTGGGGCCATTGCTGATCTTTGCTCACTCCAGGTGTCTGTGTTGTTTGAGCCTGTGAGGGTATCTGTATTAAGTGTCTCATTTGGGGAGCATTTGCTGTTAGGATAAGTAGGTAAGCTACTTCTGGACCCAGAGTACATGGTACTATATCCAAACAAGTCTGTAAAGAGCTGTGCCTGCTGGTGGGGACAGTGCCAGAGATAGCTCAGTTTTGTTAGCAGTGTCGGTGTCTGAATTTTCCTTTACTGGGATTTCCTCCCCCACTCCCCTCATTACAACCAGAGGGTGAAGGGTTGACTGAAGCATGAGAGCTCCATCCACTGCCCCAGCCTTCTGACAGCAATGCTTCTTTGAAGTCTTGAGTGCCTAAGTCATCCCTTTTTCAGCAGAGTACCTAAGTCTGTGCCTGCTGTTCATGCTTAGCTGAACTGGGAATAACCTTCATTGTTAAACCATTCCTAAAGCAGGCTAAATTCCATTAGCTATGGTCTCCCATTCTGTGTATGTTCAAATGATGTACATACATTTGGTGGAACACTGGAGCAGGTTGCCCAGGGAGCTGGTGGAGGCCCCATCCCTGGAGACTTTCAAGGTCATGCTTGATGGGGCTCTGAGCAACCTGATCTAGTGGAGGATGTCCCTGCTCACTGCAGGGGGGGTTTGGACTAGATGGCCTTTAGCAGATCCAACCCAAGACATTCTATGATGGGATTCTTTACTAGCAGGCTTCAAGTGCTTTATTAAGGTGGTAGTTTCTTTTAAGTATACCAGTTTAAAACATACACATTGTAAATCAGCTGTTAGTTAAAACAGGGCTTTCTAGTCCTGTTCCAGAAGACACTCATGTAGTAATGGATTAGTAATGTACTACTTTAATTTGGGAGGGTGGTTGTTCATTGAAATACGGTGCTGAAAAAAATTAACTTCTAGAAGTTTGTGTAGATATCTTCCTTAAATGCTAAACAGAGCAATGACTGCATAAACTTAATTCCAGGTAGATAGGTGTTTTGGGAATATGGAGACAGATCATACTCATTTGAAATGTTTAATAAGCAACCCAAATAAGTCTGGATGTTCAGTTGCAGGACCAGCACTGCCTCCAGGCTATAAAAGCGGCTGGAGCTCAGAAACTCCCGACAGTGACGACGGCTCGGAATCTCTTCCTCTACCCAGAGACACAAACAGAGATTCTGAAGAGGAGGCAGAAGGAGATCCTGCACCCAAGTGAGTATGTTCTTAGGTTATCTGTATATTTACACTGAATTGCAAATGAAATGCGCCTGCATAAATTATGAGAAAGGGACAGTATGCAAAAACGTAAACCCTGTACCTGTGTAAAGCTTGATGACATTTTCTGCATGTTCTTTGCAGTCAAAAACATTCACACAACCTCTTTGACACCCAATGATGAAGTGAAGTTGTTTAGGGTAATGGGATCTCTGTATTTACTTTGGGTTTTTTAGTTCTGCAATTAAAGTTAAAAAAAATCCGTACTGTTTTGCTTGTTTATACTAAGGACAGACACCGCTTATGTGCCTGTATGTAAGTATTTGGTGCTTGAGTTTTGCTGTTTCTGGGATGCTATCTCTCGTCAAGAGGCCATAAGAACTATTTATGGGCATGAATTTATGCATTCAATTAAGTCAAGTCTAATGAAAAAAGAAATGAATTGTTTAGCAAATAACAGGAGTCTGCACATACTCGCATTCGGGGGCATTGATTACTCACAACTGCTGCGTTAAGAACTTGTGTGTGTTCGTGCTAGGCCTTGTATAAGGGACTTGAAGGGCATCGTGCCATCTTAATGGGTGTGAGAGTAATTACTGCTCTCTTTTTTTTTTTTCTTGTTGTCTTATTCAACAGTTTTTCAGTTAATTAGAATCGAAGTGGGAAAAACACTAGTCAAAATGCAGACAGTGTATAAAAACGGAGAACGAAGCGTGGTGAATTTAAAATTACTTTGTGACTAGAAAATGGTATTTCAACGTTATACTGCTCTTCTTTCGACAGCAAAATCATTCTTGGTGTTTTTTTAAATGTCAGAGCATCTTTGGAGCGAAGATTATACTCCCAATTTTTTAATTGCTTCAAATTATTTTGGAGCCTTTTGTACCGTTTCCTTGGTAACGGCTGGATATTTAGTACATAAGGCTGTCGGAAATAGTTTTATGTCTTTTTCTTCCTTGAAAAAATATAGATAATTGATGTGCATGTCAAGGTGGTTATTAAGTGAAGTCTTTGTATTTACAGAAAGCCAAAAAGAACTCAAGAAGATGATGATGATGATGATGGCTTTTTTGGGCCTGCTCTTCCTCCTGGATTTAAAAAGGAAGATGATTCTCCAGAGAGGTAATTAAAACTGAATTATATTCAGACTCTTTTCCTAAAACACAATTATTTTAGATAAAATATTTTGTGGCATTATTACAGAACACTTCAATTGTGCACTTCAGATTCAGATGGTTAGAATTGCTTCCTCCGCATTCTGAGAACAGGAACAGCTTTCCCTTGAAACAGAACACACAACCCTCCTAGGCCTGGTTGGAAGGTTGGAAAGAAAAAAATGTGAATTGTCCAAGTTATGTTCTGAATGGCAGATTTCTTAAGATAGGTCTCAGATCAGTTCAATAAAATACAGGTACAAGGAACCATAGTTCTGTTGTTCTTTCTGGGCTGAGTGGGGGTAGGGTAGATAGCTTTTAAGTGGTGCAGTACAAGCAGATTATTGGAATTGTCATTTCCTGGTGCATGAAGGGTTATCGTTTGTGTGTCTCCAGGTAGAAAAGTGATACGAACAGTGTAGGTTTCTAGAAAGCAAATAAGCATTATTTATAGCCTCTATGAGGAAGCTTTCCATTTGATTGCACGTAATTATAAAATACTTCCTGGAAAAAAAAGCTATGGATTTTCTACACAGAACTTGACCATGTCTCACAGCCTTCTAGTCTTTACATCAACCTCTGCACTTCCATCTATAGTTTGAAATGGTAATCCATAGTGAAATTCACAGTACTTCCAAGGGGATGCTTATTGATGAAAGGTACAAGAGAGTCCCTTGATCACTGCTATCTTCCTCAGAGCAAGAAGGAGCTAGTACATAAAATAAATCACTATCTACCTGTCAGGTGTGAGTTTTCAGTTCTAGGAAAGTGACTCAATTTGACGTTGAGCTGTGTATGTAATATACAATCTCAAAGGAAATTTCAAAGCTGAAATTCTTTGGTTTTGTTTTTTTTTTGTAGTTTGGATAACTTTTTGTGATGCTTGGCAGCAGTTAGGAAAATAAGAATTTATTTAATTAGGGCTTTGTTGCAATTATCCTTTTCATATCTGTTTCGTTACGCTTTGCTGTAATCAAGAAACTTTTGTAATTTTGGATATCGTGCTCAGTGGGCTCCTTTGCTGCTTTGATATACCAGGAGTAACTAATATTTTTTCTTCTTGCATTTCATTGGTACAATGTGTTATTCTAATTATATATTTTAATTATAAAATTTAGTAAGTCACTAAAAATAATGTGATCTTTAATAAAGCAAATAAATGCTTGTAGGTTTTAGTATCAGCAGAGGTAGCCTTCTTGATTTTTTGACATGAACACTGGTCATAGTTTAGGGTCAGGGTGGCCCCTTAGACCTATAACAGACGCTCTCTGTTAACCCCCCTCCCTCCCCAGAGGGGAAGA
>WUAM01000323.1:6056000-6072442 GCA_024336885.1 Actenoides hombroni
TGACTTCAGACAGTGCAGTTGGTTAGAAGAACTGAGCTGAAAACTAAAACTACTGAATGGAATTAGTTCTGTTCTCACTGAAACCAGGATAATACTCCTGTGGTAAAATGTCATGTCAAAGTGTGCAAAGGAAAAGAGGAAGAAAGTAGGCAACTTGTAGAGCGGTAGTACAGCTCATCACCCATCATATGTTGTTAGTGTTTTGTATGTTCACCCAACTTTTATTTTTACTTAGCAGTTTATTTCCAAAAGGCCAAATAACTCGCACTTACATTCATAGTGCAAGAGACTGCTCTGTGTCTGTGAGTATGAGAGATTAAAGCAGTAAAAGGCACTTGCTGGTTTTTTGGTTTGTCGTTTTGTATTTGTTGATTGGGGGGGTTTTTTTGTAGGTGTTGTTTTTTGGTTTGTTTTTTTTTTTTAAATCCTCTCTCACCATACAACTGCTCCCAGCACACTCTTGAGAAAGCAGTTCGAGCAGAGCTGTTTTACACCCAGCCCGATTCTCTGGATATGTGGGAAAGGTGTGATGTGTGGGAAGAGCCTTGTCTATCTTCCACCCCCGTCCACCTGGCAGTCTGGTTGTGCTGACACACCAAGGCGGGTAGGTACGCCGTGCAGGGTGTAGACACAGTGCTGTGAACTGTCTCCCCCCTGCGCTGCCGCTGCCGCTGAGCAGATTGCCAGCTGGCGATCTGGCCATGAATAATTCAAACGAATGCAGGCTGTTTGGTTCAATGTATGGACATACTGTTTATTAGCTCCCTGTAACATACTCATTCTTTTAGAAATGCTTTTGTTCTGTTACATCTTTTCCAGACTTGTCAAAGCATCGTAATCATGTTTAGGAGCAGCTCATGTGGCAATTTGTGGCTTGTTAAAAATTGTTTGAATCATTTCAGCATAAAAAATAGAGAGAGAGAGCTGTATTTCCTTCAACTTTGGAAGGGCTATTGCTGTTTATCAATGTTAGACAGAAGTTCAGCACTCGTAAACATTCCCAAAATATTCACGTCACAATAAAGAGCGAAGGTTACCTTAAAAAAAAAAAGTTACACATCAGGAGAATGTAGAAATGCCCATCTTGAAGCACGCATTAGCAAGGACTGCAAGTCCCACTTTCCTTGCCATATATGAAATCCAGTATTCCTTAAATGAAAGCTTAATTCATAGATTTGGGGTGGTTTTTTTGAATGCATATAGATAGGTGCCAAAGTTTCCAACAGCAGCAAAATGTGAAAGAAGAGTTTTATTTAGATTCACTTCACCTGTTCAGAGAGCCTTTGGACATCCGGGAAACTGTCAAGAATCCTGTCAGCTGGGTGCTGCTGAGGAAAGACCCAAACAACAGAGTTATTCATGTGGAAAAAAAAAAACAACAAAAAAAAGCAAAGCACTGAAATGGAATACGTGGGAGGGATGAATATGGGAACCATTTTTCTGTTCCTTGGAAGAGCCTTTGAGCTGTGACAGAAGCAAGGCAGAGTATTGGAGATCTGCTCTTTTTCACACGTCGCACAGATACAAGCCCACAACATAGATGTTCTTACATATTTCAGTAGAAAGCTTTTTTTATAGTTTCGTTTAACTGTCTCTCCATGCAAAATAAAGGTACGTGCATACTAAAGTAAGAGATTATTTTGGCCATATCTGTGTAAGTTTAGATTATATTGGGAATTTAAAATATGCTCTTAACAAGAAAGGAGTCAGAAAGGAACAGAGAAAAATAAAAGCTGTTTCTTTTTTTTTTTTTTTTTTTTTTTTTCGCAGCAGCAGCTAGGTGGGGGTGGAACTCCAAATTTAACCCAGGCCTCTTGCCTGGATTTGAAAACTCATCAGTGCCGTTGTCCTAGCCTGAGCTCACATTTAATTGCTTTTGTTTGTCTGTCCAAGATTGGCTTTCCGTCAGGACTTTCTGCTTTTTATTTCCCCTCTTCAAATCCTGACAATAATATCAGCTACAGCAGGTCTGTACTGATTAGATTATGTGGGATTTAGTAGAAGACCACAATTATCACAATTCAGTTCATATTGCGTTACGTTTGATCACCCTAAAGCTCAGAAACTGAAGATCATAATAAACAAAGTCTCTGCTGATACATTGTGAGGATACTGTCACTTGGCTATTTCTTCAGGTGCTAATTGCTTGGAGTTTTTATTAGCTTTTATTAGCTTTAAAGAATGTGATGGTAGATTATTAAGAGGAACTTGTTACAAAAGTCTTTTTGGTACTGCAAGCACAATCAGTAGTAGGCATTGAACTGTTCTCATCCTTGGGGAGATTCTCACCTTTCTGTGTTCCTGGAGACAATTGAATTACACTGGTCATAGAGCTGCTATGTAAACATAGATCAGTGAAGTTACCTGGGATCACAAAACTTTTCTTCTCTTGTCCCCACTCCAAGGGACAATAAAATTAAAATCAGAGCAGTTCCCTGATTCTGTTTATTGAAGGACAGTGAAACCGGTGCAATGCAAGAATGAACAAAATTGGCTTTGTTGCGAGAGAAAGAGTAGTATATGTTTGACCTCCCACCTTTCCTTGCTCTTAAATCTGGTGAAGGAAGCTTGGGAAGAAGAAAGTGGATTTCCTTGACTACATGATGCAACTTTTCCCATTTTCTTGCCTCCTAGCTATCTGCAGAGGTCTCCTGGAAAATGGAGAAACTGCTCTTCTTTAATTATTTCTGATGTGTACGTAGGGGGCACGCTTGGCATGAGGAGGAAGGAGAATCACACTTCTCATCAACTTTTGATTTTTACTTATATATTAATCTATTACATTTTCTTTCCTGCAGCAAACAATGGAAGGCTGTCATTTAATATGCTGTCCATATTGGTTATATTACTTCTATAGTTTATTCCCGCCCCCCTCAACTGAAAACCAAGATTTTCCATTTTTATATCTTCCCTCAAGGCCCATTATAGGTCCTGCCTTACCACCTGGCTTTAGGAAACCTTCTCAAGACACTGGGAATAGCAGATGTTCCATAGGACCCTCTGTTTCATCAGAATTCCACACCCAGGTTTGTGAAAACGGAAGTCTTCTGTTTTAGTACAAGCTATCCGAAATGCTTAAAAAAGTAAGAGCATGAAAAAGTTCCTCTAGACATACCTTTCATCACAACAATTTAATTTTAGAGCAGAGAGTGTCTGGCATATTTTTGCCTGAATCAGATAGTGAAGCCTGAATAAGCCTAAAGAGAGAAGAAGGCTGGCCTGATTTACTGTGATTTTGCTGTTAGGCTGATGATGCGCCCACTGAACACAAGAGATCTAGGCATCCTAAACTACAGTAACTCTTCCAAATGTTTTTCTGTTCTTTCTGTTGGTGTGACATCCTTCATAAGTGACCATCTTGGCGAAGTTCGAATTTTTAAAGTAATGCAACCTGTTAGAATGAAAAATGTCACCTGTAATTCACACTGTTACTCCTTTGCTGATGGAGGAGCAAAATGATTGAATATTTCACGTATCTTCACCTCCTTAAAACTGTTTATTAGTGGATGTGTTAAACAAGTTTATCCAAAAGAAAGCAAATCGGGAATGACGCTACAGTGTCACTAATTGTTCTTCTCTATAGCAAGATGATACCTGTAACTGGGAGTGAGGCAGAGCAGGACAGTGGCACTGACACAATTTCTTGGTTTGTGTTTTTTGACTGTTCTCGTCAGGCTGGGTAAAAACTCAGTGCAAGTCCCATAGTCTAATCCCTAGCCGCAAAATAATGCATGTGCTACCAAAGAACTTTCAGGACTAAGATGTATGATAAAATAAAGCTAGAAGTGTGGGGAAGATTCAGCTCCCTAAACATGGGCCTCTAGTACCATTCTGAGGCATCGGAACCATCTGCAGTGGGCTGGCAGATAAGGGAGGAGCATCTTAGAGAAGACTGCATCCTTCTTGAGCAGCACCCCTTAAGGCAGGCAGGATACCCGAAGACATCCAAAATGGTGCTGGTAATTTAGACAACTGAGTCTCTCTCATGCTATGATAAACTGTTACTTCCTTGGGAGAATTAACAGTTCTTCTGTTTCTTTCTAAAATACTTGAATCTTTAACTCCCAGAAACTGTGGGACACACTAGACATGCTGGGAAGGAGTGAGGCAAAGGCTGCTCTGGAACTTCACTTTCTTTGATTAGTAGTTATGAGGTGTATCATTCTTCAGCCTCCTACAGCAAGCGTTGTCATAATCCTTCATGAGGAATGACTGTCTGACATTTTTAAGATACTTATCATCTTCTAAATCCAAATAACAATTAAGCAATTTATCATAATGACAAATCTCTTGTGGCAGAGATATCAAAACTGGTCTGCTTACATATTTTACAAACAGAAAAGTCTCTTTTCTCCTAAATAGGTTTTCCAGCATCAGCTTTGTTACAGCAATTACACAACTTAGTTGTTGTTTTTTTCATTCTTCCTAATAATATTTTTTTACCTTTGAGTATTATAATTTTTTTTGTTTATTTTAATTTATTTTCCGTTTTAATACATCTTTAGAGGCAGCTTATTCCATACTGATTCTTCACTTTGTATAGATTTCCCCTTCTAACATGGAGATGGTATTTTTTAATGTTTGTTTAATTTTCTCTTGTTTGAGGCAGGTGGTAATGGAGTGAATTGAAATTAAGACTAATGAGAAAGGAAATGAGACATGCTTCTTCAATTAAAACTCAGCATGGAATTTGTTTTTCATCCTCAACTACTTTACAGTACAATTTATTAATAAAGCCTTATATCTTTGTATTTTTTATTTGTTTGTACTCTGAGAGAGGGAAGTGTTTTACTACCGTGGTTTCTCAAAATGATTATTCCTCTTCCCAGGCAGCTCCTTTTTTTAAAAGAGAGAGAGAAAGAACGCAGTCACCATATTCTTTAAAGTTGCAGCAGTATCACAGTGGTAGATAATTAGTGAAAGTTTTACTCCGTAAGTGGTTTTGAGAGAAATGACCAGAGAAATTGGGTGTTACCACCTTGCATTAGTAGTGTTGATAAATGACCAGCTCTTTCTCACCCCTCTGTCTTCCAGATCCGTTTCATGCAACTGGTCATACAGCTGTTATATTTGCTAAGCCCTTTCTTCCACCTTGTAGCCCACAGCCATACATAGCTGTGTCTCTTGCTACCTGAAGCTTGCCCTTGCTGCTGTTGATACTTTGCTGACTCTTTAAGGCAGAGAGAGCCGCTGGCTTGGCTAGCTTGGAGCAGTGGTGTTAAAGCAGGCCAGTTTCTGTTGCAAGGGGGGTTATTTCGCACCTTCGTTAGCCCAAATCCCTCTACAGCAGTGGAATGCCAGCTATGAGGAGCCTGAATTGAGGCTTGAACTCAACGTAGCAGAATACCTTTCCTGATCACCTCCTCCTTCATTTGTCCTCCATTCCACATGCTCCCATTAGGTAACTCTTCTAGTGAGGTTCTTTTCTCCGTTCTTGTATTCTCCACTGCTGCACCTTATTTTACACAGCAGGCTCCTGATACTGTTTTTCCACTGCTTATCACTTGTGATCCCTTACCTTCGATGGTGTTATATCTTGGTTCTAGGGTGTCCACCTGGTAACCAGAGTTTGTCATGACAATACCAAACCGTTCCCCCCACCTTCTGTGTCCTCCATTTGAAACTTCTTTGCCACCACCTTATATTCTTCAGTAGTGCTCTGTGCTTCCTGTGTATATAGCCTTGTTGCCATCCTACTCTCATTGCTTTGTCACCCATGTTCTTTCCACTTTTGCTGGTATTGGGCACCTTAGCTCTGCTTCTAGGGCCTGGTGGCATCACTATTCTCTTTCTAGTTCTGCCTCCATCCACATCTGTACTGTTCTAACTTGGAAGGCCCCATTGAGCTTTCTGTACAACCCTTGGCAACCACCAAGATTCTTATTAACATCTAGTCCTTTTCAGACTTAGTTTTTGGAGCCGTTCTCCAAATAATTGCTCAGAAATGCAACCTCAAAAGACATCGAAGAAGCGGAAGACAGAACCAAGACATTAGGCTGACAGATGGTATGCACCCAGGGCTGTAGCACCATGCATGCTCCTGTACCCTGGCTTGCATGTTTACAGGACCTGAGCTCGAAATGGTTCTCCTTCCAGTGTGAAATCGCCATCCTTATTATGGACATGCATCCAAATGTTGCTAGTCATAGTAAAGCCCAAAGTATCACGATGCAGGCTTGAGTGGTTCAGATTTTCCTGTGGCTACACGGCTGCATGCAGAGCAATGTAAAGGAGCAGGACTGTGTGTATTGCTGCTGTATTTACCAGCAGTTTTGCCTCAGACAAGAGATGGTGTTTTTGGAAACATGGAGAAAAGGTATCCATGTTCAAATGCTAGAACAGGTCTAATCTGGAGTTTTAATCCAGGTTTTTGTTGTCTGAGTGTCAGATACCTTACGTTAGGTTTATACGCTCATCTAGACAAAATCATTGTAATCCTATGAAGCTGAAGTGTTTCTTGGCACTACAATTGAGATAAATGTTTTCTTTTTGGAAGGTAACAGATAGTAGTGAGGAAGAAGACAATTTTATAGGCCCAATGCCTGCAAAAGGACCAGTGGAGTCTGATGTGACTAAAGACTTTGAACGCAGAGCTCAGAGAATGAAGGAAAAACTTACTTCAGCCGACAGCGTAAGTTTGATTTCTTAAATTTAATACTTTGCTGCTGGAGTGTATTTGTGTTTCTCTTGCCTGTTTCTGTGTGAATGCAGTTGCAGTTCTGCTTGGGCTGCTAAGTGTTTGCAATTGTTAAAGCAAAGGAAAATCCATGATTTCTGCTGGAACCTAAGAGGTTCAGACGGCAATTTTTGATGATGCTTTTTTTTTTTTTCCTCTGCCCCCACCCCCGTCTCTTTTGTGAAGGATGAACCCAAGCAAGTTACTAGGGAATCCTGGATGACAGAGCTTCCACCTGAATTGAAAAGCTTTGGATTTGGCCCAAGAACATTCAAGAGAAGAGCAGATGACAAATCAGGCGATAGATCTATTTGGACGGATACTCCAGCTGATAGAGAGAGAAAAGCCAAGGTGTGCATTTATTCATCCATCTATACCTGCAGGCAGTGTGCACGTTGTTGATGTTCTGTGAAAACAAAGTAAAGATACCCAGAAATTCAATGGAATTTCCCCCCCCCAATTTTTCTTTGTTATTAAAACTTATTAATTCAAGCTTAAAGGTAAAGGCAAGAAAATAACGAGTTTAAGGAACATTGATATTCATTTATTCCCTCTCCCTTCTGCAGTAGTCAGGTGCTCTGTATCAGCTCATTGAATTTCCAATTACAGTGCGTCCAGTTTCTTCTTGTATCAAGCAGAGAAAAAAATATCTGGTGGCGTCTGTCGTGGCCTCGACCCTTCAGATTTAATTAAATATAGATTTCCTTGCTTTTTACTTCAGACGTTCTGATTACTATAGTGTGTGATTTGCTTCTACTCATCAGGAAAGAGAAGAGGCAAAGAAGTCAACCAGTAAGAGTAATGAAGAAATTGTATTATCTGGGAGGGACAAAAGACTTGTTGAGCAGGTGACTTCATACAACGTAAGTATAATAGCAAAATATTTCCTCTTCCTGCATTTTCTTTAAATTTTCACTCTTTTCTTCTGGCTCTCATTTCTAGAGCTGCTGGTTTCCATGGTGATGCCTCTACAGTCTTCCATTTTAGCGCCCAAACCTGTTGCTGTTTGAGTCATTAGAGCATTTGCCATTGACTTCAACAAGAGCAGGATGGGGTCCTCAAGCCACTGCTGAAAACGATGTGACAGAATTGGGGTTTGCGTATATTGTCTTCAGATTTAGGTGGTGTTTTTCTTAAACCATCCTCATGTCAGGATGTGGTTGCTGGGAATAGACAACCTTAATTCAAAAATTAGTTTGCTTCACCAAATTACCAACATCCCAGGAATAAAACTGCAGTAAAGGTTTAACATTTAGGACAAAATATGCATTAACCCAAAAGAAGCTTGATGGGCTGAGCAGATCAATGCATTAATTACACTATGTAATTAATTACATTAACTGCTCATTACAAGAGCATTATTACATGAAGTTTTCCTCAGTCTCTCCAGAAGCAGCTAGTTTTCACAGAAGAAGTTGATTACTAGAAATCTGAACTCCACGTCAAATTCCTTCTCGCTTTTCTGTCTGCCAGCCCTGTCCACCAGAGTATATGGACTGTTGCCTGCCTTACAGCTGCTCATTCCAGTTCTTCCCTGATTTATGGCCTGAAGTTTTACAGAAGGCAGTCTGGTCTCTTGAGAGTATAATTGACTTGAGAATCGCAGCCTTGGCTTATATTACACGATTGAAGTTTATCTGGCACTTTTAATAATTTATTTGTAGTTCATTAAATCACATGTCCCTCCTGATTTAGAGGCTTGCTAATTCAGAGCTATTAGAATACTGTCTTTAAATTTCTTTTATATTGTCTGTTTCTACTGTCATCATGAATGTAGTAGAATAATTTTAATGTAAAACTACGGGGTTTGCTCTCTACCATTGCCAGGATAAAAAACATACATAGGCATTTACTGCTTCTAACGTTAATGGAGCTCTCAGGAAAAAAAAATAAAATTGAAGACATCTTGTTTAAGAACAGGATTCCTTGGCATGTTTTGTTGTTTTTTAAACAATCTTTTCTTATTTTTTTTTCTGGTGGGTGTGTTGTTCTTCTCTTCTTTTCTTTTAACATTTTTCCTCTATTATTTCCTCTTTCTTCCTCCACTGACCTTCCTCAAGGATACTTTCATAGAACAGGACCTTTAATTCTTAAAACAGTTTAATGCAATTAATTCTTTCAGTACAGATGCCATATACATTCTCTGGTGCAATTCTGTCAACGCTGATGCAATTACACCATGAATAAATATTGTCCATTTTATGTTTCCCATGGGAATAATTTTTTGTGTCATGTGTGAATTAGCATAGGGAGTGAAGGAAAACGAACCTTCAGAATAAATATCTCATATTCCTAGAGAGGAGAAGACAGAGCTGTTCATCTTCTGCTCTTTCTGATGAGAGAATTGGTTTGGACTGATCATTTGGCTGGTTTGTAATGAGTTGAGTCTGTGAAGTGGACTCCTTAGGGATACACTGCTACATTTTATCTGGTTAAAGCAGGGACTGTGTAGTTTTGTGAGAACTAATCCTTCTCCTGTGTAAAATCAGCAAAAGTTTGATGTTCTGTTTGGGTCTTTATTAAACACAACGCAAGTCCTTGGCTTGGCAAAACACATGCTCTAGCTCAAACCCAAGCCTGTCCTATGGACTTGCAACAGATGATTCAAATACTGAAAACTTAAGACCACGTGTTAAAATCACAATAGTGCATGAGAGTAAGATTGAAAGGGTATTGAGCTTGTTCCAGCCCCTAGCAGCGACCAAAACCAGATGTCTTGGGGAAGTGTATAAGAAAACTGGCCATGTACTTTGAGATGCTTCCCTTGACATGTTGTCTTCATTTGTCTCTGCTAATAATGGCAGAGCAACTTTTATGTTTCTTCTGCATTATTTTTGTAATTTTTCTCCACTGTCTGTGGAGATTCAGCACCATTGTGGATATCTTTACCATCAGTGAATGATTAGTATTTTAATTCAGAGTAGGCAAGACTACCCGTGCTTTCTGCTCTGTGTATGCTGTATTTATCATTCTGTTTTCCAGTTACTAAACTGTCTTCTTTTTCTGGAACTTTTAGCCTCCAGTTTTTCCATTTGGATTCCCTGTACGTTACTGATGGTTTTTAATACTTTATTTTCTTCTTCCCATTTTTCCAGGAGTCAAAGAGGTCAGAATCTCTCATGGACATACATCATAAAAAGCTAAAGAGCAAAACATCTGAAGAAAAGAACAAACCTCAAGAAAGAAGGCCGTTTGACCGAGACCAGGATCTCAAAGTCAATCGATTCGATGAAGCACAAAAGAAAGCTCTCATAAGAAAATCCAGAGATCTGAATACTAAATTTGAGCACAGTAAAGGCAATATGTTTTTATAACATAAAAGCATGACGCTTTTTTAAAAGTCAATTAAACTTTGAATACTTAATTTTTAAAGTATTTTTTCTGTAAATATTTGTATGCAAAATAAATATCCTGATGTTTATTTTTCCTTGTTTGTAAATACTCTGTTAGAGAGATCATCTGTACTAAAACTAAACTGATAAAGGAAGGTCCTGATATAAAAAAAAAAAAAAAATAATGTAAATTTACTACTTTAAAACATTATTTTGTGTGTGTGTGTTAGAATAAAACTAATTAATTAAAATATGTATTTTTAAGGACCTCTAGATTTGATTTTGCAGTCAAGTTGGCAGTTTCCCCCTTTCTTCTGCCACACTTAAGATAGTCTTGCTGAGCCTGACCTGAAGGCAATAGAAAAAGCCCCTTTAAGCTCAAGGGCAGGACCTTGCTTGAATGGAGTTTCTGCTGGAGAGTGTAAACTCAAAATGGCAGCTTCTCTGTCTGCCCAGTGCTTTTATTTCTATGATTCTGTACATAAAGACAGGTTTATATGTATGCAGTATAATTTCTGTGCTATAGCAGGAAGAGCTAGTGGTAATAAAACCTCAACAGTTGCAGATTTAATTATAAAATGGTAATACACAAGAAGAGAAAATATGAGTTGATTTACAGGGCTTATCAGAAAATCCATCTTTTTTTAAGCAAGTACAATGTGAAAATTAAACCAGGGCCATTTAACTTTTCTCCCCTAAAACAGTACCTTAGTCTTAGTACATTGTGGTTTTTTGCCTCAGCAAGCAAGGCCTCACTCTGTTTCTGCCTTGTAAGTTGTCTCCTTCTTTGGGGGAAGTCAGCTGCAGCTAGGAATTAAATAACCTCTAGGACTTTTGCCAACATAGATTTCTTAATTGGAAAGGCAGTATTGGGATTGTTTGGGGATTTTTTAGGCAACTAAAGCAATCACAGGGTGAGCATGGTGCGTCTAGCTAAATCTCCATGGTTGACAAAAAAACTATCCATCTGCTCACTTTTGGAAACCCTACTGCCTTGAGAAATGAACTTATTATCAGGTGTTGCCTTGTGCTGGAAGAGCTCACCTCCTGAGCACACCCAGCAGTTCTCACACCTTCAGACAAGTCTGTAGCAGGGACAAGGGCTGATTGTATTGAGATTTGGTTCTTGCTACATGCTTCATTTTCATTTTTGTTCTTTGATCCCTGCTCCTCCAAACTGAGGCCTGGTCATCAGATGGCCAGATCTTGCCATCCAGTTGTATCTCTGCTGTTTGCTCTCAGCCCTCCCTGGCCCTGTTGCAGTCTTCTGCCCTCTCAAGGGCATCTTTGAGTGGAGGTTCCATGGTGTTGCTCAAGAGGAGAGCTCTTGCAATGGGAGCACAGGCAGCCTCTTCCTCATCATGTGGCAGTACTTTACACCTCAGTAGGGGGGGTGTGCAGTTCTAATTAGCAAAGCCTTGATGTGAGCTGGGAATGTGTTTTCTCTGCTTAATCTTTTCCACTCTGAGGCAGCCCCTTGAAGACTCTGTGAAATCCATGTTACGAACTTGAGATAGGAAAGTGGAATTGTTGAGAGGTCACATTAAGGTTTTCATTACTTTGTGTAAATTAAGTGAACTTTTGAATTGTATTAATACACAAACCAATCTTCTACCGATGCCAAACCATTCCCTCGAACAGTCATTAGAACAAGTGGTAACTCAGTAAATAAGAAGCTCTATGAGCTTTTGTGCAAAAAGATGAGCTGTCCTCTACAATTTGGAAAAGCTGTAAAATGTTTCTGCAGAAGTAGTAGTGGGTGATTTTTCAGAATCTCATTTGAAAAGCCAGAATTCATTTCACAGAAAGCCCTCGCCATAATTACTGTGTAAGGTTTCTGGTAACCGTCTGCTGATGCAGATTTAGTGGGTTCTATTGCTGTTCTGCACTGACAGCCAGCATCGCAGCGTATCGACTCCAGGCACATCAGGAAATTCTTGTTTTGTAAAAAAAAAAAGTAATAAAATGTCAGGGAGGTTTTCCTGGATGCGAAAAGCCTAAATCTTAAAGCATTTGCCTTTGGTTTATGCTGGTATAGATATCCTTTATCAATACTGATGTTACAAATTTCTGCTCCAGAGTAGGGTCCCCTCCTGAAATGTTAAATAGGTGTGGAACTCATAGGTAAGTCAATAACATAAAAGGCTTTTTTGGTAGGCATATGATAAATGGGATGTTTAAGAGGAATTTCAAGGAATGTGTTAATAACAACAATAAAAAAAAAAGGCAAACCACTCTAGGTCTGCTGTTACCAAGGAACAATTAAAAGCATTAAAAGACATTTCACTAAAGCTTACTGATTTCTTTGTATCCTCAGTACAAAACACTGAGCTACCGTGATGTTTGATCTGGAAAATGTTGTTAGAATATGGTACAGCAATACTGTCACCTGAGGAAAATCTCTGCTCTTCTGATGGAAACACATATTTACGGAGAATTATGTTTTGCTTCTGCTATTGCAGTCAGTGGATGCGCTGTACATGTTGGGTTTTCTGGATGAAGCCTATTTGCTAAATTATGAACAACAGAAACACATTTTATTTAGGACTTTGATGGTGTCATTTTGATAGCACAAAAGTGGCATCGTCGAAATATCTTTCTTCTCAAAAGAAACATTGTAGAGGAAGCATTGCTATGTTTCTGTCCAGTATGAAAGGGTGGGGTTTTTTTGCATAAAAATTTCTAAATGCTCCAGAGGGCTCCAGGAATCCAGAGCTTCTCATCCTTGAGGACTTGTTTAGTTTCTGTAATGTAAACTTTGTTCCTTATACCCAGCCAATTCTAAATTGTATGTTGATTTAAGAGTAATAGCGTTAAAAACCAGAGTCTGTGAAAACTTGCTGTACAAGCATCCTTAACTTCAACCGCCCGACCTGCCTACAGTGCATAGTTTCTAGTTGTGTGATCACCCAATTCTCAAATATAACACATGCATGTGATTTCCTGTCCTTATGAATTGTGTTCAGTGTTTCCTATGTGGTGTCTTTCAGCCAACAGCTTTAGATTATGTGCTCACTAACGAAGATGGTGTCTTGTTACCTGAAGTCAGTGAGGAATGCAAGTGCAGGCCCCTGTTGTTGCACACCTGTGAAACCCATCTTCCTGATGCTTCCAGCCCTGGCAGCTGAATGGGAAGTGGTGACCCTCAACAATAACTCACCCAAAAGTGGCATTTCTGATCTTTTTAGCCTTGACGTGAAGAGCGAGATACTACCTGTGCAGAGTTGATCTTTTCACAGCAGCCACTGCTAGGTCCTCCCACAGTGTCTGTCACTGCAAGGTACAAAAGCCTTTTCTCCATCATCCTGTCTTTGCTCCTTCTGGTTTCAGTCATCTGTTTTCTTACACTGGTCTTCAGACCAGTAATAAATCCCACTGCTCTTTCAAACTATACCCATTTGGAATCAGTGTCGCAAATTAAGCTATATTTAAAAAAAAAAATAAATAAAAGTCTTTCTTTTAGAGTGGGAACTTAAGGTCTCTAGGAGACAGCAGTGCAGACTGTCAATACAGCAGGAGCAGCTGCAGCTGTGACTTCTTCCAAATAAGCAATCCAAACATAAATATTCAAAAGGAATTCCCATAAGCAGACTTTAGAGGGAGAATAATAGGGAAGTGCCTGGCCCAGGCTCTTGGCTGCGTAACATTGCAATCAATTGCTTGACTTCATAAGGTTGTAGCCACTTGTGCTGGCAAATATACACCTTACCAGGAGTTTGACAACTTAGAAGCCCCAGGGCAAACTGCATCTTCTCTACCCCTGCCCCCTGCCCCTGCCTGCCCCTGCCTGCCCCCAGCCCCGGCAGGCTGGCCCGGCACTGCCGGCGCACTGTCCTCACAGCCATCAACCCCTTTGCTTCCCCAGGCCCTGGCAACTGCTCCTCTGCCAATCCTCTGGAGATCACTGAGTCCAACCCCCCTGCCAGAGCAGGGTCACCCAGGGCAGCCCACACAGGAACAGATCCAGGGAGGTCTGGAAAGTCTCCAGAGCAGGAGACTCCACAACCTCTCTGGGAAGCTTGGGCCAGGCTCTGTCACTCTCACAACAAACAAGTTTTTCCTCCTGTCGAGGTGGAACTTCCTGGGTTCCGATTTGTGACCATTGCCCCTCGCCCTGGACCTGTCTCCTCTTGCCTCTTACGTGCCGTGTTCACGATGGCTTAGTGCTCACGGTGAGAAGCTGGTGATCATCCCCCTGTACTTGGCACTGGGGTGGCCCCACCTCAAATACCGGGTTCAGGTTTGGGCCCCTCACTCCAGGAAGGCCCCTCACTACTGTCTGTGGGTCTGACCACGTCGGGGGGAAGCTGTGTGGGGTTGGGAGTGAAGTGGTGAGCAGGGCAGTGGTTCCTCCACGGGTACGGGTGGGTGTAGAGCTGTACACAGAGCGGCTCTGAGCCACGGCCGGGCTTGGGTGGAGGTAGCCCAGAGCTGCAGGGGCTGCCAGGGAGCTGAGTTAGGGCAGCATCTTCACGCAGCTCAGCTCCAGGGAGCAATGGACAGGAGTGTGGAACAATAACAGCTCCTCGGTTGTCCTGCTGCTGAGTCCAAATGGGATCTTTCTGGCTGAAGCTGCAGGAAAGCCCAGCCTTGTTCGTGGGTTGTGCTGAGCCTGTGGAGATGCTCCAGTAAGAAAAGGGGTTTGGACAGAATGGACCTCAGCACCCTTGGGCTGGCTCAGGTGGAATCTCTGTTATTACCATCCCAGACAGAAGGACAACATTAATAATTCAGCTAATGTAGCAGACATTCATAATTATTATTTCATTCTTATTCCCATCTGAGGAGTATTGTCTTTTTATTAGCACAGGGAAGGGTCTGACATCAGGAGATTTTTGAATAAGTAAAGATACACAGGCTGTGGAATGTTTACCTCTGAGTAGCTGCTGTGGTTGGCTTTTTTCACTTGTTTGTTTGAACAGGAGCAATAAACCCAGTCTGTGAAATGTGGAGTTTATTGAGATGTCTCTGTAGCAGGAAGAGGGGGGGTTTGTAGCCTCAAGTCAGAGGCAGGTTCTCCGTACTGCCTGCAGCCACAGGGCTTTGGGAGTGACAGCAGAGACAGAGATCCTTCTCTAGCTGGTCACGGTATTTTGAAAGCTTCTTGGCCCTTGGTAAGATGTAATTATTATTTTTGTTTTCTTACTTTAATAGGAGACTAATCTGACAAACAGTCTGATTTCCCAGGGCAGTGGTGGAGTCCCCATGATCCCTGGAGGGGTTTCCAAGCCGTGGAGCTGTGGTGCTGAGGGCCATGGGTCAGTGGTGCCCTGGCAGTGCTGGGGCAACGGTTGGACTTGATGACCTTAAAGATCATTTCCAACCCAAACGATTCTGTGATTTGATATAAATTGGTGTGTAGGCCTTGTACTGAGCTGCAGTGAAACACAGAAAGTGCCAGAGCTGTATCCTTAATCTGTTGTTTCTTCCCAGGGGCTGCTCCAGTGGTCACACACCAAGGGGACTCATCCTGCTGTTAATGGACTGAAACTGGTCTGCGAAGGAACGGCCTGGAGTCGGCTTTCCCATCTTCCCAGCTCAACAGGCAAGTGGTTTATCTCTCTGATTAGAAGTCAAATCCTTGTTCTGACTCTCCAACTTTGCTTGGATCCAAACCTCCAAGACACCTCCAAAGACTGAAGGTGCCCAAAGTCCTCATCTGTCATCCCCAGAGCCGCTGAGCCCCCCCGACCCCCCGCAGCTGCCCTGCCCTGGGGGTGCAGAACTCGAAGGGGCTGTAGCATTGCTGGGGGAACAGCCTAAAAATCACACTGCAAAGTCCCCCTGCCTCTTACAGCTTGCTCTTCGCCCACGACCAGCTGCCTGGGGCACAGCAGTGACGTTCTGCTCGGTGTCTTGTGTTCCGCAGCTCTTGGTGTCTGAGTGCGTTTCCAAATCCCATGTCACTTCTGGCCCTTTGTGGTAGTGACAGGCTCTTCTGAGGTACTTTGGCAGCCTCAAATGGCTGGGGACTGTCACCCAGACCGGTGAGCTGGTGAATTAAAGCAAATACCAGCATGTGCTTCGAGTGTCGCAGTGTCAGAGCGGCTCCTGCAGCCAGGGTGCTGACGTTCACGCGACACCAAACACAAGCACAGCCAGAAGATGGGTTTGGGTGACCTGGATGACATGACATTGTGTCCCACCACTCACTTGTCTCAGAGTTTCTTTTATGGTTTGGTTTTCCATGCTGCGAGAGAAGCTCATTTTTAACCTGTTTGTGTTGTACTCTCCTTGCTGCAGCATCTCCCTTGAGCTGATTTCTTCGTGGTCTTTCGGCCTGTACTTGACTTGGGCTGGGAGCAAATTCTGCTGCCACGGGCTCGGTTTGTTCCACCAGCTCTTCACCAGCTGAGAAACAATTTCTTCCCCTTGAGGGTTGTCCAGGGCTGTGCCAGGCTGCCCAGGGCAGTGGTGGAGTCCCCGTGATCCCT
>WUAM01000323.1:6225496-6235689 GCA_024336885.1 Actenoides hombroni
TCACGGGGACTCCACCACTGCCCTGGGCAGCCTGGCACAGCCCTGGACAACCCTCAAGGAGAAGAAATTGTCCCTCAGCTCCAACCTAAATCTCCCTGGGGCAACTTGAGCCCAGTTCCTCTTGTTCTGTCCCTTGTTCCTTGGGAAAAGACACCAACTTCCAAATATTAATAGCTAATATTTGAATATTAGCTCTAATACCTCTAATTTGTTTTCAGTCAGTTATCTGCTGCTGGGGCAGTTGTGGCCACAGAGAACTGACCAAGCCACCGAGCTCCAGCCATCCTCTCCTTGTGGGCTTTTGCTTTTGAGCCGGGACAGAATCAACCCAGCTTTTTATCACCCACAAACAGTTTGAGTGTGCCTCAATCTCCTCATCCAGATCAGAGCTCACACTGCAAACAGGGTAATTGCTCGCTCTGAGAAGACAACCTTTAAATTATTCCAAACTTAGGATGGAATTCAGCAGCTCCGGTAGCTTGTAAAGCAACCACAAAGAAAACAACAGAAATTTTTAACAGATCTTAACGCAATTTATGTTCTGGGTGGCAGAACAGGAATGCGAGTTAGTGGGGCTTCTGCTCTTGGAACACTGTGTCTTTTGTAACACGGGCTTATAAATTTTTAACAGCATCTCATGTAGCTACGAAACGGCAAACACAGAAAGCGCGTCTGGCAGGAGCTGCTGAATGTCAGCAAGATGTTGAGGATGATAAAACCAGTCACCTGGTTTAGTGCCTGCTGGTAACTCCAGCAGCTTGGAGTGCTCTAAGAGGTCAGGTATACTGAAGAAATGTTTGGTTTCCTTCTCAATAACAGTTATGATATTAAATGCCCTTCAAGATGTCAGGATCTGAGGACAGAGAAGAAGGTTTACTTACAAAATGAAGTATCTCCTATAAAGGGGCAGAAAGCAGAAACCTATATCTGCTTGAAAGACTTTGCATACAACTTCCAATCCCATAATTGCTGGTGAAGAAACACTTGTTTGGATGCTCCAGCTTTATAGTGCTGGGGAATGGACCTCAGTTAGAACCAGAACCTTTCTCTTTGGTTTTTACACCTGATTTCAATGTGAAATGACAATTATATCAGAAAACAAAGTCTTGTTACTTTCTAATCTGGCTGCATCTTGTTTTTTTTATTCCCAGCCATCACCAGAACTGCTGCCAGCTCCTCCTCCTACCCCTCTGAGCCACCCTGTCCCCCAGCCCAGCTCTGCCCCCTCGCTACACCATGGGGTGTTTTGCTTCCAGGACACTGGAGTCACGTCCCAGTTGAAGACCCGACACTGGGTCTAAGCATGCTCCTAGGCACCAGTCCTGCTTTGGAAAATTTGGACCTTCACCTCTTCACCTGTCTCCCATCGTCTCTAACTCTGTCAGCTCAGAGCTCCTTACTCATATTTTGAACTTGCTCTTATCTCTTCTCCACTCCCCTTTTTTTTTTCTCTTTTTTCCCCAGAAGTATCTATCTGCATCTTTAAGTTCCTAAGGTCCTTCACAAATCTGCTCCAGAGTCACTTTAAGCTTCTATTTCCCAGGAGGAGCCCTTCCTATTGTATGGTTCCTTTTCACCTTAGAGGTTTTTCATGGTTTGAAGGCTCTAAGATACCCATCTTCCATCGAAGTCCAGATGGGAACAACTCACGCAGGCACCCAACATACACCTCACACAGCTCTGGCTTCCACATCACCAAACAACCCAAGCCTACTCTTACCAAGGATGAATGTTTCCCAGGGAAATTAAGGAGAATAGCTTTATCACCACTGTTCAGTAGCCACGTGCTCTCTCCCTGGCCATGTCCCTTGCTACTAATAAGATAGAGGTGACCAGCTTTGAAGTGTGCGCGCTGATTCACAGCATGGTAGGGGTTGGAAGGGACTTCTGGAGATCAGTGGGTCCAACCCCCCCTGCCAGAGCAGGATCACCCAGGACAGGCCACAGAGGAACAGATCCAGGTGGGTCTGAAAAGTCTCCAGAGAAGGAGACCCCACAACCTCCCTGGGCAGCCTGGGCCAGGCTCTGTCACCCTCACTGGGAAAAAGTTTCTTCTGATGTTTACACGGAACCCCCTCTGGTCCAGTTTACACACATTGCTCCTTGACCTGTCACTGGACATCACTGAGAAGAACATAAATTCACAGATCCCACTCAGTAGATGAATATATAAATGCCTGATTTGGAAACTGCTTTTGTTATCAATGAGAGAAAAGAGCACTGGTTTAAGGTCCACAAAACCTCTAGAACTTTATTTTTTTTCAGGCAGCTGAGGCTTTACAAGAGCATTACTTTCAGTCCCTGTTCCCACCTGGCAACACCTGCAATTGCAACTATCCTGAAGCTGCAGAGAGGATGAGCTCTAGACAACCTCACCAGCAATACCTGTCATCTTTTAGTCACATGCAGGGAGCCTTCCCTGTAATCCACCCTGATAATCCAAACCCACTGTTGAAAACAGGGGCTGTGTTATTTGGTCAAGAATGCTGCAGACAGGGCTCTGGCTTCTCCCCACGCTGCGATGTCTCGCTGAGACATCTCTCTGAGGCTGGGTTGAGGGTGCACACGTTGTGCATATCCATCCGGAAGACAGACTCATTTATTATTTTGACCATTATTTATTATTTGCTAGACAAGGACATCGGTGGCAGCTCATCAGGCACAGCAGATAGAAAAAAAAAACCCAACCCCTTTGATCCCTGGATGATGTTAGTGACACCCTGCTGGAACGAAGAAGATTTTAGCGATGGCTTTGTGAAAGGTAAATACCAACATTCTCCACAAATGGTGCTTATTCCTGACAGGAGCCCTTATTTCCACTCTGCCACGCTGCTTCCTCTTAGAAATAGGGGCATTTTCTCTTACTGAGGGGCTGCCTGCACTGTCAGTGCTTGGAGGTGAAGGCAACTCCTTCTCTCCTGCTTGTTCAGCCCGATTCCCGTAAACCTGGAGATGACTGGGTGCTCCGGTGTCCATAGCGAGAGCCGTGGACAAGTGAAGGGACCCCACACTGCAAACCCACAGCGTTAGAGTTTTCAAGGCCCTGAGCACCCTGCTCTAGTTGCAGATGTCCCTGCTCCCTGCAGGGGGGTTGGTTTAGATGATCTTGAAAGGTCCTTTCCCACCCAAACCAGTCTGTGATTCTATGATTCTATTAAAAAAGCTATGCCCGGATGATGAAGAAGAGCATCTGAAGCACCCCAAAGGCCGAAGCACTGCTTTGGAGTGGAAATTGGATGGTTTTATCCTTAGTTTGGTGAAGGCTGCCATACCTCCTGCACCATGTGCTTGGAACACCACTCGATGGAGTACCAAACACCGATTTTCTGCGCGTAGAAGCAGAGTGTTGTGCGGGTCTGGTTGTTAATAGGTTGCCATCAGATGTCCTTGGGCTGTTCCCTACCAAGATACTTTTCCTCAACGGTTTTAGGGCTACTTTTTGGAGGCAATAGAAGAGAAAGGCAAGGGAGCCTGCTCTGCGTCCGTGGGTGCTGCAGGGTGGCAGGTTGGGGTTGTGCAGGTGTTGGTAAGGACTTGGAATAAAAAAAACCAACCGAACGCATTCTGGATTCTTTGTGATGTATAATGAAAGCATAAAGAGTAAGAAACCTGTTTGTAAATCCAGCAGTGTAAAAACCCCTTTAATTAGCAGCCAGCCTATTGAAAGTAGTCCTCTTCAGAAACAGAACCATCTAGAGGCTTACCTCTGAGTGGCAAGGCCTGTTGTGCTTATGGTCCCTTTGTGAAAGACTTGAGGGTACCTTTGTTGTAAATCATAACAGTGCTTTCCAAAGGGTTCATATAGTCTCTACTATTGCCAGCAGTTCTGCAGAGAACCTCACGTCCTTTAAACGGGGTTTGTAGCGTGTGCAGCGGCTTTTGCCACACCTCCTGCTCAGCAGATCTTCCCCTAGAAGCTGGTTAGCCACGGTCATGCGTGGTGGCAGGAGGTTAGCGTGGATGCACCTTTGGTCTGACCCAGTACAGTCATTCTTGCATTTTAATCCACTTTAGATAACATTTTCTCAGCATTTTCAGCAGCTCATGTGGGCAGGCTGGGGAGGAAGATGGGGTGGTGAGCACCTTGGTGACCATTCTTACACCACCAGGGCTGGAAAAGATTTTGAGGATTATTTTTTTTTCATGAATAACAAATTAACTGGGACATGATGAATGTTCTCTTCTGTGCAAAATGGTTTGCGACAGCAGGTTTAACTAGGTGATGACACCGGAAAAAAGTGAGCAGTCAGGAGTTGAGTCACAAGCTGCTAGAAATTCCAAAAGATGCTCCTGACATGAGCTCCCAAATCTCTACACAGGTAGAAAGGCCTGGCTGGAATTCTTATTGAATGTTGTGGGTTTTTAAGAAGCAAACAGAAATCTCCACCTCCTCGTGGTCTCCGAGATAAGTAGAATTCTTCCTGGTAGAGTTAGATAACAGTTGGACTTAATCTTAAAAATCTTTTCCAACCGCAGTGGTTCTGTGATTTGTTTGGGGCAGGTGCCACACGAGCAAAGGGTCTGGCCTTGTTTCTGACCATCTGGTGCAGCTGGAGTTTCTGTTTCAGGGGGAGGGTTGAGACTCCTTCCTTTGGGGTATTTGTATGACCAGATCAGATGCTCTCACCAGTCAGGCCATGGCCACCCACCCCAGGGTCTCCTCTGGGAGTGGTGGGAGATGGGCACTAATCTTCACCCAGAAATGAAGGATCTTTCTCCTCCTCTCAGCAGCTGCTGGAGGTTTGCACTGTCTTCTACTTCAGGGGATGTTTGTAGAGTCCCAGCAGAGATTTCTTCTGGAGCTGATGCAGTTTCTCCAATGAAAGGCAGCGCTTAGCTGTCCTAGGAGAGCACTAATGCTAAAAACAGAACCAATAAAAAACAGAATCAGCCAAAAGGATGAAAATGTTCCTGCTTCTCTGGGAACTCTCCCTCCACCCTCTCTCTGAAGCCGGAGGACAGTCCCGTTTTTGTGGTCTTCACCCTCCCTCCCTCCTTCCTGTCCCCCAGTTCCCTCATGTGTCACAGGACTCAGTGCAAATAGAAGCATAACAAGTGTCCTCCCCCACTGCAGAAATGAAGAGGTGGCAAAATGTGAAGAAAAAGAGAAAGGAAAAATAGAAAAGAAATAGTTATTTTCTGGCAATGACTGTCACTGCCTGAAGCCAGGAAATTGGTAGGGGCGGTTTTAGTGGAGCTGACGATGCTGTCACTGTTTCTCACATCTTGTCTGCCTTAAGCCGGTGGCTGTGGGATGGGATTAGGTTGAAGCTCCAGCCTGTCACCGTGGCCAGGCACCTCAGGGGCCAGGCAAACCCCAGCCTCTCCCCCGCAGCTCCTTTCTGCAGCTCCGCGTCTGGTACTGAATCCCTGCCTCCCCTGGGCTCCACACTGACTCTTGGGCAGGGGACTCTGAGTGACCCGCTGGTGCTTCCCCTGATTCCTTCAAAAATTACATCCAACAACCTTTTTTCATCAACAACAATTTTCATCTAGGAGCTTTAAGGGGCTTCTCTGTAAAGAGTTTTCGCCAGCCACTGTTTTTAAACAAGCATGAGATGCTGATAGCTTCAAAAAGCCTGCTTGGAATATGGCTTTAATATATGATCTTCATTGAAGCCAAAGAGTTGTCTGACTTGAGCAGAGGATGCAGAGAATAAGAAAGGTTTTGTTTGTTCTTCCTGCAAGGGAAAGAAAAAAATAAAACAAAAAAAAACCCCAAAGGGAATCTGCATTTCTGCTGATGTCAAGTGAATGTGAATGAAGGTGCTTGTTAGTGGAGAGGCTGCAGCCAAGCTTTCCACGTACAGAAATTTTCCAGAGCCTTAAATAGAGATGAAGGTGAGGGAGGAAATCTGAGTATCCTGCCACTGATTGATTTGTACAGCTCTTAATTTTCTGTGCGTGAGCGATTTTGGATCATCACTCAGAAAGAGGAGATGCAACAGGTTTGGGGTGATGCTTCGGTGGGGATCTGTTACTGTTATTGAAGTCATAGAATTGTTTTGGTTGGAAAAGACCTTTAAGCTCATTGAGTCCAACCGTTAACCCAGCACTGTCAGGGCACCACTAACCCATGTCCCCACCACTAAACCATGTCCCTAAAATGAAGCTAGTCAAATAAGTAAATAACCTGTTTTCACAATAAATTATTTTTTAGGGGGTGGAGAAGGAAAGAGTTTTCCTAGAGCTTGGTCAGTAGAAGTTCTCTTGGTTATTGCAGTGTTTCTACCTTGATTAATAAATAAAATAAGCAAAAGGCACTGTGAAAAAAAAAATCAAGTTAGCACAAATATACTAGGAAGGCAGAGTGGTTCTGGACCTGCACATATTCTGAAAATTAAGGTCTTTACCTGTCTTCTCCCACTAAAATTTCAGCTTGATGACCCAGGAGCTGCATCTTTAACAAATTACTGTACATTTCCTTTCCTTAGGAGGAGAGTCACCCTGCTTGCCCGCAGATGACCCAAAGAGCAGGACATCTCATCCTGCACCTCTAGATGAGAGGGATGGAGCTTCTGGTTGTAGCTACGGTTGGTTCCTGGGGAAAAAGGAACACAGGGTAAGTTACAAGAACAACTAGAGTTTTTAAAATTTCTGGATGCTTTATTCCTGATCTATATCCTTCCTGTTGTGCCAGTGCTAGAAATGTTTGGGGTTTAATTACTTCCTTGCTATAATAAAAGATGGAAGGGAAGAAAAGTAGCTGCAAAGGCTGGAGTCTGAAGGCTTTTGGCAAGAGGAAAGGAAGGAGAAAGAAAGTTACTGCCTACTTAGAAAGTAATGATATGAGCAATTACCACTTTGGTGGGAATGAGGTGATCTCAAATGAGAAAGTGACTTCTGAGATATCCTCAGCAAATGCATCTTTCAAGGATGGGACCTTCTCCAAAAAGCATTTTAAGAAAATATTTTTCACGGGAACAGTTTTATCTTTGGACTGGGAAGAAAAACATGCAAAGTCTACTGTTTCCGAGCAGAAACATTTGCAGTGCTAAAATAGCGCTGAGCCAATTTTCTGGAAATCTCAATTATTTCCCCTTTGTTGGATTATAAAGTCAGCCGAGGGTCTGCTCTAATGCCTGTAAAAGTCAACGGGAGGTTTTGCATTAACTCTCCAGAGAGCTGGATCGGTTTGGTTCTCAGCTGCAAAGCCTTTAAGCTTTGCTGGTTTTGAGCTCTGTGGAAGTAGGATTTCCATATTGGTAAATTGTACCCTGTGAGCTACAGAAGGTTATGCTAATTTCCCACAAGCATTTTGTGGAGAAGAAAGATGTGCAAGTAAGACCTAAAAGTCAAATAACAACTTCCAAGCGTATTCTTGCTGTTGCTCTAAACCTAAAGCCAGGTGAGTGCTTTACTTTGTTTTGGCTTTTTACCCCATGTAGCTGAGACTGGGAGGTGTTTTAGGACAAAAAGCTGGTCCATGTAAGCAGAACGAGCTGCCTGCCACAGAGTTTGTCCCCCCTGTTACTACTGGATGCCATTCTTGAGTTTCGGAATGAGTTGACAGCTTTTTCTCTCCAGCCATTGAGAGGGATGTTCCTCTGTTCTGCCTTTGTCTGGATTGAGTAATTATAGGACATTTTTGCCCTTAATGAAGATTTTTGCTTTATTATTCAACGTTAATATTCAGGTGGAGTTCAGAGGCTGTCCAATTTAGGGCTCTGCCGCGGCAGGTGATGTGCAAGTCTCTGGTGAGAGCTGCTCCTTGCCCTAACTGTGGCAGGGACAAACAAGTCCCACCCGTGAGGGTCACAGAGCGTGGACACAGGCGTTGCTTTACTCTGCTCGCCCTGTGTCCCACCAAACACGCAGCCAATTCACGGGGGGCACCTCAGAACAGGATCCCACCAGTGTTATTTAAAGGCCATACACATGTAATGGCAATTCAGAGCAACACCAGCCATGTAAAGGTGCCTTGGGGTGAATTTCTGAGATGCTTGCATCATTTATGTTTGGTTTGTCTCTTGAACTAGTTTGGTGGAGGCTGATTCTGATGTCGTGTTAATGCTTTGCTCACAGATGATGACAGTCAAAACCATTGCTCTGCCTGCTGGGTTTGGTTGTTCCAGTTTTAAAAGACTGAGCCTATTAAAAAAAAATGGCCAAGAGTAATCATAGAACAGATTGAGATGGATGGGACCTTCAAGATCATCTCGTTCCAACCCCCCTGCCATGGGCAGGGACCCCTCCCACTAGACCAGGTTCCTCAGAGCCCCATCTATCCTAGTCTTAAACACTTCCAGGGATGAATCATAGAATTATTCAGGTTGGAAAAGACCCTTGGGATCACCAAGTCCAACCATTAACCCTACTCTACAAAGGTCACCCCCTAAACCACCTCCCCCAACACTACATCTAAGCGACCCTGAAACACCTCCAGGGATGGTGACTCTAACCCCTCCCTGGGCAGCCTGTTCCAGTCTCCGACTACTCTTGCTGGGAAAAATTTCCCCCTAATGTCCAGCCTAAACCACCCCTGGTGCAGCTTGAATCCATCTCCTCTTGTTCTATTGCTGGTTACCTGTGAGAAGAGCCCAGCACCAACCTCTCTACAATGTCCTTTCAGGTAGTTGTAGAGAGTGATGAGGTCTCCCCTCAGCCTCCTCTTCCTCAAACTAAACAGTCGCAGCTCCTTCAATTGCTCTTCATAAGTTTTATTCTCCAGGCCCTACTCCAGGCATCTACAACTCCCCTGGGCAACCTGTGCCAGCGTCTCACCAAAAAAAATGGCAAAAGAAAAGTAGAATAGGGATTAATTACCTATTTTTAAATTAGGGTGAAGTTAAATATTTAAAAGGCTGAATTTTTCAAGTGCAGATGCGATAAACGCTAACTATTAATGCAGAAAAAAAACCCCATTAATATCACATAAGATGCCTGACTTCTTTTCTATACGTGTTTGAAGGCAACTGTCTCTTGATGCCCTGCATGCCTGGTGGGAACAGCCACTTTCATTGTTTGATTTCCATCTCAAAAGAATCTCTAGAGCAAAGGTCAAAATCATCAATAGTTAACCAAACTAATTAATAGCTCTTAGGATCATTATTAAACACAATTTTTAACATCGTTTTTGTTTATTCCTCTCATGTCCACCAACTTAATGAATTCTCCTACACGTTCTGTGTTCTAGAAATTTAAGCCCGCTTTTATTGTTGTGGTTTGAGTGAATTATACAGCAAACCAGGTTTATCTCTTACGTATTAAATCTAGCAAGTGCCCTATTAACAATCAGTTGGTATTTAATTAAAACAGAGAAGCTGCCCTATTAAATCTAAATTTAATGCTCATTCAAGACTATTGAAGTGTTATCAGTCCATCGAACGGGCAATGCAATGTAGCAGAGACTATTAGGAGGTTGGTTTCCTGGTGCTGCTTTGTAAACTTGACTAGAAGAGCTGGCATCAGATAACTTTTTCTGCAACTTTTGGATGAATTCCTTAATCAAAATCACCTTCACGAAATCAGTTTTAGGCAATGAATGGTAGTGATGTCACAGGGAATTTTTTCTATCTTCTCGACTAAGTAAACCTAATGAAGTTCAACAAGGATAAGTGTAGAGTCCTACACCTGGAGAAGAACTGTACTGGTACAGGTCAGGGGTAGACCCGCTGGAAAGCAGCCCCATGGAGAGGAACCTTGGCATCCTGGTGGACAATAAGTTATCCATGGGACAGCAATGTGCCCTTGTGGCCAGGAAGGCCAATGGTCTCCTGGGGTGCATAAAAAAGAGTGTGGCCAGCAGATCAAGGAAGGTTCTCCTCCCCCTTTATTCTGCACTAGTGAGACCACATCTGGAGTATTGTGTTCAGTTCTGGTCTCCCCCCTTCAAGAGGGACAGGAAAATACCAGAGAGAGTCCCACAGAGAGCTACAAAGATGATTAAGGGACTAGAACATCTCTCTTATGAGGAAAGGCTGAGATACCTGGGACTGTTTATCCTGGAAAAGAGAAGACTGAGAGGGGATCTTATTAATGTTTTCAAATATCTGAAGGGTGGGTGTCAAGTAGAAGGAGCCAGTCTCTTTTCAGTGGTGTCCTGTGATAGGATGGGAAGTAATGGTTGCAAGGTGAAACACTGGAAGTCCCACCTCAACATGAGGAAAAACTTCTTCACTGTGAGAGTGACAGAGCACTGGAACAGGCTGCGCAGAGAGGTTGTGGAGTCTCCTTCTCTGGAGACGGACTTT
>WUAM01000323.1:6254637-6265519 GCA_024336885.1 Actenoides hombroni
GGCAGCCTGGGCCAGGCTCTCACCACCCTCAGCACCAACAATTTCTCCCCTCTCTCCAGTCTGAATCTCCCTCTTTTAGTTTCAAACCATCCCCCCTTGTCCTGTCCCAACAGGCCCTGGTAAAAAGTCTGTCCCCATCTTTCTGACAGGCCCATTTTATGGTCAGGAAATAAAAATCACCAATCTTCATTCCTCTTTAAAGCAAAGAGGTAAGTGTATTCACCAGACGAACCGACTTGTCTCCAAGTTCAGGAATATGCTGAGCTTCTACCTGTCTGCAGGGATATTCCTTTCAGAAGCAGGTCAGAGAGAAGTGTGAATTCCTCAGATGCCTCTGAGGGTTGTGAACCCACAACCTTGTTTTCCAAGGCCTGTGTTACTGGAAGGGGAACAAAGCAACAGGTGGGAAAATGTAGCATTTCACTCCCTGGTATATGTTTGTTCACAAAATAGTGGTTTCACTGGTGATGTCACACAGCTCTGGCCAACACGGCTTCATGACTAAAAGTTTGTTTTAAAAAATAGTTTGGTTTTTTTTTTTTTCCTACAAACTTTCTACCCGGCGTCAAATCTGGAAGTTTACGAAGTAGGCACAAGAGGATTTTTGGCCAGAAATGCGTGAAAGAAATTGTGAATTGTGGTGCTTTTTTTTTTTTTTCTCCTTTTCTCCCCACAAAGAGGCTGTCTCCAGGACAATTCTGCCCTGGCTAATTCATGGACATTCCAGTTAAATTGGTCTGTGAAGTAACATGAGCCAAAGCGTTTTTATTTTCTGTCGGTTTTGTGTAATTGAAGTATGAGAGGTTATGCTACCCTGGGAATGAAGAATCTGTCTTTTTTCACTGTGCTATTAATCATCTTGCAATTATTTGTCTAGAGACAGCAGAGAAGAGAGTCACTGAACCTGCCCAGCTGACATGGTAGGATTGTGGTCTCTATTTTGGGGAAGAGAATTTCCAGCTCCGTATCGGGGCTTGTACAGCACTGGGAGGGGGGGGAACAAAAAAAAAGCTTTTTTTTGTAGACTTCAGCAAAGAAATTTTCCCAAAGCACTTGAACGTCATATTTGGTCGATATGTAGGTGACAGTGTCTTTTCTATACCTGCATCAGTAATAAATGGTGCTTTCTTTGTGCGTGTCAAAGAGGGGAGCGAGCCGTTTCACTTCGCCTGCAGTCGTGTGGAGGAAAATTAATGACATTTGCTCATGAGACTCAGGTAAAACTGTCCAGAAGGCAAATCCCTTTGAAAGCAGTGAGCCAAAGCTTTCAAACTCTGGCAATGTCCTCTTCTTTTCATCTTGTGCATACCCTTTGTGTGGCAGAGTGGGACATGAAATGGATCTGTCTCTCCAAAAGGCTCCCCCCTGACAGCCCCTCTCTTAGCAGTGAGAGGTCCAGACTGCTCTGCAGCACAGTCCCTGGGTAGCAACCTTGTGCTCGTGTGTGGGGAGATGTGTCTGAGAAGATCTGGGAGGCAATGGGGATTGGAGAGCTGTGACTCTTCACAAGTCCTTGTTCTTCCATGAGTCCATGTGCTTGTAAATGAAGAAATAACAGAAACATGTCTTTTCTAGCTTTAATTTTTTTTTTTGGAAATCAACTCTCCAGTCTGCAACCCAGAAAGAAAGAAGAGCAGCATGAGAATGGAGACCCCAGACCACCATGTCCAGAGAAGGGCAGTGAACCTGGTGCAGAAAGTGTCTAGAGCACAAGTGTTGTGAGGAGCAGCTGAGGGACCTGGGGTTGTTGAGCCTGGAGAAAAGAAGGCTGAGGGGAGACCTTCTGGCTCTCGACAGCTCCCTGACAGGAGGTTGGACCCGATGGGGTTGGGCTCTGCTCCCAAGGAACAAGCAATAGCATGAGATGAAACAGCCTCAAGTTGCCCCAGGGGAGGTTTAGGTTGGAGCTGAGGAACAATTTCTTCCCCTTGAGGGTTGTCCAGGGCTGTCCCAGGCTGCCCAGGGCAGGGGTGGAATCCCCGTGATCCCTGGAGGGGTTTCAAAGGCGTGGAGCTGTGGTGCTGAGGGCCATGGGTTAGTGGTGCCCTGGCAGTGCTGGGTTAAGGATTGAACTGGATGATCTTTAAGGTCTTTTCCAAACTGAATGACTCTATGTCTCTATTAATTTTGTATTGCTCAGGTGATGTATTGAACATCAGTTCAGCACAATGCTGCATGCTCTGCAGCTGTACCTCACAGGCAGGGCCAACCCCACTGCCCACTCTGTTCCTGAGTGCTCAGAGAGGGCTGTAGGAAAGGGGCTTTGGTCTTCTGGAGGTGGGTGTAGATGGGGAAGAGCATGCCAGCATCCCCACCAGATCAGGCTTGGGAAACTATGCTCTGCAGTAGCTCTGTTGCTGAGGAGGCGTCTACTTTTGGTCATGGGGGACATTTTGGAGGCATGACTTTCACTGGTTTAATACACAATAAGAGGTTGGTTTTGGCTCCCTGACCTGATGCTACACTGGGGTCTCTTTACACCTCCACGAGCATTTAAATGATCCTGAAAGTGACTGAAACTGCATAAACCCATCATTTGTACCTCTTTTATGGTCCCTTCATGCTGCCAAAGCTGTGTAAAGGAATTTAGATGTAGCTAGCTGCTACGAAACCTGATGGAGTTGTTGAGGCTAAATGGATGGGCACGCATCAGCTGAGCCTCAGGAGCTGCTCACGGGGCTGTGCCTGTCACCATGAGTCATTTGACTTGTTTAAACCCACCAAGTGAGGTTGAATTAGTCCGTTTGTTGCTGCCCAGATGCCCACCCATATGGCCGGCTCTTCTGGCTCAGCTGCCATATGGCATCGTGTTGAACCCGACCCCGTGGCTGAGCTCCAAGAACAAATAGCTACTCGTTTGAGATGGCCAAGCTGGATGTCATGGCGAGGTTAATGTCTGGGGCCTTTGCCTTCCCCGTTCAATTCAATCATCAGCTGTTTGTGTTCGTAGCCACATTCACTAAGGAATATTTTCCGTCGGCGCTGCGAGAAGGAAACGTGGAGAAAGGCCATCCCAATAAACACCCTTCAACACCCATTACCACGAAGAGCGCTAGAGCCCAAGTGACAGCCTAAAAAGAAAGAAGTGTCATCTCTGATTCATGCCCCTGTTGAATTAAGCGATATAATCATCGACAAATCAATCACCACCAGCCATAAACAACCGGCTCGTTACTCGGCCTTCCTCAGGCAAAGCCGTGGACCATTAACGTGCTACACGTTGGGCTGTTAACAGCAATAAGAATCAGCTCAACTCTGTCAGGAGAATTACCCGTAATAAAGACCAAATTTCTAACATTATGAGATGTAAAGCAGAATCGGAATCAGTTGGAATAAATCAAGGGTAATTCTTCCGAGCACAAAGAAATCACCGTATTGTAAATATCGTCTGGGGAAATACGAGATTCTGGTGGAACATTTGAAACTGCTCTAACAGTGTATTTAGGGGAATATCCTGAAGTAAGCGAGAAATGTCAGCACTTTAAAAATACCATTTGATTGCAAAGGGCACAGACCTCTCTTGAAAGGGCTAAATGATGAGTTTTAGTAAGCCTGACAACTTTCCCAAAGCAGCATGAAAGTTTAGGGCCATTTTTCATTGAGTTCCCTTTTAAATTAGGAAACCCCACCTCTACTGTAGTTTTCTTGGAGCACATCCTCTGCTGGGTATTCACTTAAATCAGAGTAGCATTATCTGTGACAAAATAGGCGGGTTTTATTGAAGCAAGAGGAGACCTGCTTGTGGAAAAGCTGGAGATTTCCAACAACGACCATCATTCTGATTGCTGAGCTTCAAGGCTCCAGATAACTACTTACCCGCAAGAAAAGCCTTGGAGAAGCCAAAGACAGTGCCAGGATTTTACCTTACTCCCTGTAAACAGTTTTCCTGATGGATCTACTCGTGTCTTGCTGCTTTCTCGTGTTTTGCAGTGTTTCTGTTACGGCTGTCGTTCTGCTTTTTCTGTTTCTAACACCTCTTCACTCATTATGCATAGAAAGAGGCAATAAAAACACCCATCAAACGCAAATGAACAACAGAGCACCATGTATGTCCTCACTCTTCCTCCTACATCTGCTACAATTCTAGCCCATCACATTTCCATCCCTCTCCTTCCCTCATAAATCAACAGGAACCAAGAAATCTGTCACGACGCTGCTCATATGTTTGAATTTCTCAATTAAAAAAAAAAAAAATAGCCTAAATGCCAACAAACCTGAGAAGATAACAGTATGTGATTCAACGAGAGCCTTTGGCAACTCCAGTAGGTAAATCCTCTTCCTTTAGTCTCTTACCTCAGCGTTACTAAATTAAAGGAGCATTAGGACAGGATGCTCAACCATGGTAGTCACCCATGTGTCATGAGACCATGGCCAAGTTGACCGTAGCTTCAAAAGAAAGATTGAAAAGGGGAATTCCAATTGCATCTGGAAGGGAGCTTGGAAAGCCACTGCAGACCTGGAGTGTGCGCACACTATTTACACTTCCAGAGTGCTGATGATAACCTGTGTTATCTACAGACCTGCCCTTTGAACTCTTGGGAGTCAGCTCTTGGGCTGAGCACTTGGGAGTGTTGGATCCCATGGAAGCTTCATGTGCAAAGTCCTGTGGGAAATCATTGAAGAAGGGATCAGCTCCCTGGTCGTTCCCAGTTGCCAGCTGGAGGGCTGGTGAAGCTTGTTTAGCAACAAACAACTGTCCATGAGAGGAGAGCAAACGGAGGTAGATGGCAAGACAGAAATGCTCTAAATCAGCTATGCAACACAAGCAACAGTCCAGGCCAACCATCCAAAAGAGGATTCTACAGTGACAGCTCACCCAAGAGTTGACCCACTGTCTGTCCAGTTTGTTAATACAGCTCCAGAGCTTAGGAGGTGTTTTTATTAAAGACCCCTGCATAAAAGAGAGAAAAAAAAATCACCCAGGACAGTGATGATTAGGCATGATCTGTGCTGGTTGAGTCCTAAACTGCTGTTTTGGATTAATGTTAAAGCAATGATGCATCCAGGTCTCAAGAAAAGATGAAGAATCACAGAGCCATAGAATGGTTTGGATTGAAAGGGACCTTCGAGATCATCAGGTTCCAACTCCCGTGCCGTGGGCAGAGACAAACAATCAGGCTCAAAAGCAAGGAACCCTCCAATTATGGGAAGGCTATTTCTGAAGGATAGAGTTTCAATCTGCAGACTAATTCTGGAGCGTACCCATGGTTTGCTTTTTTTTTATTCATTTGTATTATTTACCTTTCTACAATGTAAGGTCTTCAGGTCATCTCTGCCTTCAGCTCTGTACGTACAGAGCCCTGCACAATGCAAATGTGACTTATACTGAGCAACATGAACATCTTACAGACTATACAAATGTTTACAAATACCTGCAGGGTGGGGGTCAAGTAGAAGGGGCCAGTCTCTTGTCAGTGGTGCCCCGGGATAAGATAAGAGGTAATGGTCACAAACTGCAACCCAGGAGGTTCCATCTGAGCAGGAGGAGAAAGTTCTTTGGTGTGAGGGTGTGGGAGCCTGGCCCAGGCTGCCCTGGGAAGTTGTGGAGTCTCCTTCTCTCGAGAGATCCCAAACCTGCCTGGATCTGTTCCTGTGTGGCTTGCCCTGTGTGACCCTGCTGGACTGGGCAGGGTTGGTCTTGGTGATCTCCAGAGGTCTCTTCCAACCCCTACCATTCTCCCTACCATTCTTTGATTCAGTACAGAAGCCTTTTTAAATTCTAAAACCGTACCTCTCCCAGCTATGAAATCTGGCACATGTTTACTCCTTGGTTTTCTATAGGCACTTTATGAATTCTTCATATTTTTCTTGAATCACTTTGTTTACTCCAATCAAATGTTTTTTGTATGAGGGAGGCTGTGAGCAGAGTATTCCCCGAAACTAGATGCAAGATCAGGTTTGTGTTTTGGAACAATCTCCAGCAGGCTTGTGGTGCCTTGATGCAAATGCAGAACACATCAAAGTAATGAGGACTCCAGATCAGGGCCCTGGATGGTGACTCTGTTTTAGGCATGAGACCTCCCCCCCTCCAGGACACAGCAAGGGTTCATCACTGACCACTGATGAACACATTCATCCTCATTTGAAGGCGTTGTTGGAAGTTCTGTTGTTTTCTTGCCTTTCCTAATGGTCTCTCAGCAAACACCCCTCTCCTGGGAGAGGCTGCAGTCCAAGGCCAGGTTTCAGCTGACTCATCAGCTCTCTCAAGGTTTTCTTGCAGCAGTTCCAGGATTTAATGTGAGTTGCTTTTCAGGGCTTTGGAGAATTTTCACGTTCTTTATCATGTCCTTTTCTTTCAGCCTAGAAACAAGAGTGTCTCCCTGATCACCCTACTGCCCTGAGCTTCAAGCACGGCCAGTAGTTTGCTGGGAGCTGGGTCATAACTAAGCCCCACCACGAAGACTTTCAATGCCAGCTGGAGAGACTGACTGTGCAGAGTCCTCTCCAAAGAAGGGAGCTCCAGCAGCAAAGTTTTGGAGAGGAGAGGGGGAGAAGTTAAAGTGACTGCCTCCCTGTTGTCTCCTTTCATTGATCTGGCTCTTTCTGGAACGTGTTAGCCTGGCTGCTCTCTTGCTCTTTTCTTCCTCAGTTCTCTCCTCTACCTGCTTTAGATGTCCACTTTGACATGAAGGAGCATCTCCTTTCTTGAACCATGTGCTGGTGGGTCAGTATTGGTGTTTTTCCCTGTTTCATAGGTCGATCACCTGCTTCTCTGGACAGACTGAAATCTATTTGCCTGACACACCCCAACAAACCATCTGTTTGCCTGACATACCCCAACAAAACATCTATTTGCCTGACATACCCCAGCGAAAGCAGGGCTGAGATGTCACATGGGATAAACCATCTTCTGTCTCCTCTACTGCAGCAAAGCAGGGTCTGCACAAAGGTAAGGCTGGGAAAAGCAAAAATGATTTGATTATTAAAATTCCAAGGTAAAAGGTATGTCTTTTTTCTTTTTTTTTTTTCCCCTGAAAAAAAGTGTTGGGACTTTGTGAGATCGTAGAATTAATGGAGACTGCCCTTATTAAATGGGTAGTTGCTTCTCATAGTAATAAAAGAATTTATGGAAGACCACAGCAGTTCAGCACATATCAGCTTAAAATACATTCATAGGCTAATCATAGAGAGCTGTGCAGAGAGTACTGAATTAATCAGGAGCTTTGGACTATGAAACTCTGCAAAAAAGGGGGAGAGGAAAAAAAGAAACCAAATGAAAAGGGAAAAAGGAAAGTGTGTCTGCTTGCTGAGCTGCCTGTAACTGAAATGGTACCCAGGGACCTCTTTAACCAGAGTCAGCAAAAGAAGTGACCTTCATTACCAAAGTGCTGACTGGGCACTTCCCGAGGTCTGCTTTCCACCACCTCAGAGAAAGAAATATCAGGGAGGGGAAAAAAACAAACCAAAAAAAAAAAAGTGTGCCTGGAATAAACAGCCATTCACAGTCTGTAAATGGACTGGTTTCAAAGGAGGATCCTGGCAGTGTCCCATTTCAGGTCTGTAAATGACAGAAGGATTTGCTCTTTGTTGCTGACTGCCTGGCATGTTATTTACTCCATTTAGTCCTCGGCTCTATAAGGGAAAAATGGGTGTAATAATTCCTCTTTTCTCCCAGCTTCTGTCATATCTATTGGGCTGGGAAGTACTTCAGTTTAGGAATAACCTCTTTTTTTGTTTGCTGTAAATATACCTGTAGTGGGCACGTGGTGTGTGGACACCCTGCAGAAATACTGTGTTTATTTGCCTCATGTAATCAGTAATTGATAGCTGTGCTTTTACTCACTTGGCCATCAAAGTGAAGTCAGTATAGAGTGACATATATCGTCTTGTATCACTGCCTGCATTGCATGGAGCTCACTGGGATGCAAGGGGACAGGGGAAGCTCTGGAGTGCAGCTTTCTGGGGTAGATCCCCTGGCTGTGCTCTGGTAGCAAGTGCACTAATTGCTCCCAGAGAAGCGAATTTATTCCAGCCAGGAGTGTCCATACAGCAGGACGTGGGAAGCTGCGGTGAGAGAATTGCTACAGAGCAACTGATTTTGCAGGCAGTTCCCCTCAGCGTGTTAGTGGGGCTGTCTGTCAGGACGTGGTAATGGAAGTGCCAACCTCACCAAAGAGAGCTGGCAAAGAGAGCCTTGGGATCTCCCAGGACATCGGAAGGTTTTGTTCAGATCACTGCCTGGAACGAAGCAAATGAGTCTGCAGGTTCTTGTCGTGCATTTGTTTTCCCCTCTTTCCAGTACGTGGTCTCCACGGTAACTTTCAACACTGATGCTTTGGATACAGTATTCAGCATCCTCTGGGTGACATTGTTTCACTCTTGAAGACTGCAAGGATTCCTCTGACTTCCCACTGTGTGAGAGGGTCACTGTTGGTGGCAGATCCCGGACAAATGAGAAGGTACAAGGTTCACCTCCTCTTCGTTGCTCAAGCTAGTTCATGCTCACTGACCTACAAGGGCTTTGCGTGGTGTAGGTGGGACTGTGCCTCTGCATCCTTTGCTGTAACCACAACTACGCCCTATTTCCTCAAAAGGAGTTGGGGACCTGCATCCCTCCACAGCTCCAGGAGGGCCAGGACATAAGTATTCACATGTCCTAATTTTTTTTGGAAGCAAATAGTGGGATTCATATCACTGGACTTTATTTAAGGCACGTAGTTTAAAAGTAGTTCCCCACTACACTCAATGAGAAAGATGCTTGTAGAAGAAGGAGAGAATGTCCTTCTCTACCTCAGACATGTCCCTTAGGAGGGGCTGAGTCACAGCTAAGCACTGATCGCTCTGCAGTTGTTTCAGGGAGCATCCCCCATCCACCCTGAAAAGGATTCTCACCCTGGAGACTTCGAAGCTGAGGCAGCAAAAATGTTTTTGGGAAAGCGATGGTGGTGAGCACAACTGTTGGTGTAGAACACAAAGATGAAGCCCTGCTCCTCTAAGATAGATATCTAATTCCCATGGCAAACTGGAGTCCTGAGGGGCTTGGCAGGAGCTGAGAGAGTTACAAAAGCATCAAGATTAGACAAAGCTGAGTTTGCTTTCCTTTGATCTGTAATTTTCTGCTGGATTCTAAGAATCCAGGGGGACAGGAGGCCTTGCCAAGACTCATGTCATTGTTTCACTGGCAGGCACTGCCTGCAAGCAGCAGGAACCTGAGCTCCCACTTTCAGGTGGGCTCCGTGGGCACCTTTGAGGATAGGTATGGGGCAGGAGTTGAAACAAGAACTTGTGTTTGTGGTGCCACCCGTGTGGAAGAGTGTCAGATTTTCCATTTAGAGGCAAGCAGCACTCCTAAAAAAACTTCTCGACCATACAGCAAAACTCTGCTGAGTTTTAAGGCTGTTTTATGCAAAAGCATTAATAAGTGATTCCAAATTTTAGTTTTGCCCATTGTATTTCTTCTATAAAAGCTAACATTTGAGAAACAACAGGGAAATCATAGAATCACAGAATGGTAGGGGTTGGAAGGGACATCTAGAGATCATGGAGTCCAACCCCCCTGCCAGAGCAGGATCATCACGAATGAAATGAAATGAAGTGAAATGAAATGATGAAATGAATGAAGGAAACTAAGTCCCATGAGATGACAAACACCTCTCAGGATCCAGGGCTTACTCATTAGACAGTGTCCTCTTTCACTGACTCATCCCCAAGATAGACATTAAAGACAAAATGATGTGGGTATAGTGATGTGGATGAACCCTGCATGTCTTTCTTACTCCTCTTCTTCTAACCTACCAGTTTCTCAAACAATTTTCAGTTTATGAACGCCATCAGTGCTCAAAGAGCTTCCAGAAACTCTACTGCTATTACCACCAATGCTCTTAATCTGGTGAGACCACTGAGATGTGTGTCATAATGGAAAGGAAGGGGTTTAATGATTTCTCTACGCTAACTGCCATCTATTATATTCCTCAATAGCTTTGTTGCTGCTGTTGCATCTGATGGAAGAACAGCTGGTCAATTATTTCCCACAGTCAGAGGCAATGGGAAGGTATTCGGAAACTGGACATAAAACAAAATCTGGACAATACAGGACTTGGCTCATTTGTGTGTTGTATACTAAGAACCAGCACCAGCTGCCTTGAGCTGGTGGGTGCCTACGCCAGCTAATCCTCCCAGGCATGATTTTAATAAGTAGACTGCAGAAAGGAACCCAGGTGCAGCATAGATGTGGAAAGAAGGTCTCCTCCGAAGGGTGACGACGTTTGGTGGCCTCCGAGTTTCCAGCAGATGGGTTCACACAGTACTGGTCACAGCTTCAGCTGTCACTGATTGTGCAGTTTTGTTTGACTTCCAGTTTGTTGCCTGCCAAAGCCCAGATAAACTCCTTCGGAAAAATGGCAAGCAGAACAGTTTGGGAAGTGGGACAACGGCAAGGTCAACTGTGACAGAATCTGGAACAGCCTCTTGTCATCATCTGTAAGTATCAGATGTGCTTTGTTGTTAATGCTCCAGCATTTTTTCCCATTTCCCGTATTTTTGCCGTAACAGGGTGTGAGTGCCTGTGTTCTTTTCAGATAGGACCCGAGGAAACAGCCTCAAGTTGCTCCAGGGGAGGTTTAGGTTGGACATTAGGAAAAAAATTCTTCACTGGAAGGCTTGGTAAGCAGTGGGACAGGCTGCCCAGGGCAGTGGTGGAGTCGAGAGGTAATGGTAGGAAGATGAAACACAGGAAGTTCCACCTCAACACAAGGAAAAGCTTCTTCCCTGTGAGAGTGACAGAGCCTGGCCCAGGCTGCCCAGTGTGTGTGCCCACTGTGGAGTCTCCTTCTCTGGAGACTTTCCAGCCCCGCCTGGATCTGTTGCTGTGTGGGCTGCCCTGGGTGACCCTGCTCTGGCAGGGGGGTTGGACTCCATGATCTCCAGAGGTCCCTTCCAACCC
>WUAM01000323.1:6431472-6462380 GCA_024336885.1 Actenoides hombroni
CCTCCTCCCCCTCTACTCTGCCCTTGTGAGACCACACCTGGAATACTGTGTCCAGTTTTGGGCTCCCCAATTTAAGAGAGACATGGATCTACTGGAAAGCGTCCAATGGAGAGCTACAAGGATGATTAAGGGACTTGAGCATCTCTCCTATGAAGAAAGACTGAGGAAACTGGGCCTGTTTACTCTTGAGAAGAGAAGACTGAGAGGGGATCTTATTAATGTGTACAAATATCTGAAGGGTGGGTGTCAAATGGAAGGAACCAATCTCTTTTCTGTAGCACCCAGCAATAGGACAAGGAACAACGGGTATAAAGTTGAGCACAGAAGGTTCCACCTCAAGATGAGGACGAACTTCTTTACTGTGAAGGTGACAGAACACTGGAATAGGCTGCCCAGAGAGGTTGTGGAGTCACCTTCTCTAGAGGTTTTCAAAACCCACCTGGATGCATTTCTGAGCAACATGCACTAGGTGATCCTGCTCTGGCAGGGGGGTTGGACTCGATGATCTCTAGAGGTCCCTTCCAAGCCCTAACATTCTATGATTCTGTGTGGCACTGAGGGATATGGTTTAGTGTCTTCCTGACAGTGCTAGATTAACAGTTGGCCTTGATGATCTTGAAGATCTCTTTCAACCAGAATGATTCTATGATTTTATGTGAATTCTGTAAAACACTTGTCACTAGAGTTACATGCTGCTGCATAAAAGAAAGTTAAGTGTCCTTATAATATCCTTGGGGGGACTGTAAAATAAAGATCAGTGATCTGATCCTGACCATATTATCAGGTAGTAAAGTTGGATATTGCTCTGATTTCCCAATGAGCTAAACCTTTGTTAGGTTAAGGTTCAAACCCCAAAATACTAGGAGAAGGAATTTGTAGTTGGTATGTATAATTTCCCTAGAAGAGAACATGAAAAGCTAACTGGAAAGAAGGATTTATCAGAAGATTCATAGCAAGTAGCATAAGGGCCATTGGACTGACAGACATGAAGTCAGTGACTGACAAGATGCAGAAGTCCACTTTCCCTTTAAGCTTAACTCTTCTCAAAGAATGAAGAAGATGAAGAAAGGAGGCTTCAGTGGATGCTGTTCCTACCTGCTAAAGTATTTATTACTTTGCACTCCTTAATTTACAGGTGGATTTTTTCTACTCTCATTTTACAGAGGGAGAACTGAGACATGGAGCAGAATACATCAGTCCCTCAAGGGGACAGAGGTGCTTGGTGCCTGAGTTAGGATCCAGGTTAACTTGACTTCTTTAACCTGCAAAGACTCCCAGCTGCTATGATCAGGTCTGTGTACCCAAACTCAGGCAAAGGAGCCAACTCAAGTACTCTGCTGGGACACAATGTCCAGGCCAGGTGCACAAGCAGTAATTCAGTTTAAGCACTATCAGTACATCAGTATCAGCAGTAAGATGGGATCAGGTGGGACACAACTTGCAGCACTGGACTCTCATTTAACAAGCAGTTGGAGAAGAGTGTAAGCAGATCTCTTGTTAGCATTTCCATGTATTATTCACTGTTAACTGGGAATTAATACTGTTCAAGATGGAGTCAATATGCTGTAACTAGCCAGAGAACTATGGTCACGTTAATTCTTAACATCAGTGATGCAGGATGTTTGCTAATAGGACAGAGAAGATGCTAGGCTAAATGAGGCCTCAGAGTACGACTTCCATTGCTCTTCTAGAAATGAATAAGGAGAGGGGGGAGGAAAGGCAGGTGTTTTGGTAGCAACACATGTTCTATTCAAGCAAACTGTCTTGTGTGCAAGGAAAGCACAAGACTTCCTCCTGACGTGACTGAGTCAGCAGACACTCTGCAGAAAGCTTTGTCAGCATCTTAAACCCCCAAATTAGAGCACCCATTTGATTCCCATGTAATTAAAGCTTCCACATCCAGTATTCTGTTATCATTTGGCCTTCCTTCTTTTCTGCATGACACCAAGTTATCCTGCTAAAAGAAAGAATCAAGTAATTATTACAACTGTTCCCACCGATATCTAAAGCACTGTTCTCAGGTGCCAGATTTTGTGGAATTATTGGACTAGAGTTGTCATCCATTACTAAAAGCCTACCTTTCTCTTTCATATAACATGTAATTAAAAGCTCGGTATAAACTGCAACACACACTACTAAAACAAATTTTATTTTTTTTTTGTCTAACAATTGGTAATCTGGCTGTCAAATTAATAGAATCCCAAAGAGCACCTAACATGATATGCAAAACTTTTGAGTTATTCTCAGTTCAGAAACAATTTTGCCTCTCTGCTGAGATGAGGAGGTGTGGGTTTCGGTTGCATTACTACAGTCACTAATAGGAAAGCTGGATAATAACTTGACATTTCTTCTGCTCCTACTGCTTATTCTTCCCACTTGAAACCACATACTTATGACATAACCACCTCTAAACCAGCCACCTCTGGTGTCACAAGCTGGTTATCATTTCACTCAGGGAAGCAGCAGGAGCCTATGGATTTCCACATACTAAATCGTGTCCTCATGCAAAAGTATTTGGCAATAAATAATGAAGTGAAGGAAGGAGAAATAAAATAAAAGTCTGTGCAGAATTGCAGCTCAACAATATACTTTTTAAAGTCTGAAGTTTTTTAAAGTTACCAGCAGGATTCAGTAACTCTGTCAGTCAATTTAAACAATATTTTCCTCAAATGAAAATCCCTACCCTCTTCTGCCTAACAACAGCAAGGAGAACATGTAGGCACCCAGGCTTCATTTTCTATTGCTACAACAGAAAATTGCAACAGCAATGTGGGAGCTGCTCTGATAGCTGCAGAGTACTTCCAGGTTGGTAAGTGCTTTGTATTTTTGTGAGTATAAATAACATCATTTTTTTTCTTTCTTTTCATTTTTTTTTTTTTTTCCCACAGAAATGAAAGAATAAAGGGTATCATCACAATCTCTACCACAGCAAAAGTTTGTCAGATACACTGGGGAGAGGGATTAACTGACAGCAGAGCTACAGAGAAACATTTCCTGAACTGCACACAGTGCCATGAAAGCATATGAGGAATATTGTGTCCTGAGAAAGGCAGAGAAAAAAAAGAAACTCCACCAAAGCCATTCCAATAATCTGCTGCTATTAGGGGCATGCAGCTCAGTTAGCCCTCTGTCAGAGTGCAACGAATTTCATTCTCACAAAACCTAATTAATCAAACTTGTTAAATTGACAGAAGTTTGAGGTAGAAGTAAAAAATCCAATGGTTTAGCATGAAGCTCTAACTGATGATGGAATAAGGAGGTTGCTTTTAGTTGCCCATAACAACAGTCTTTGGATGCTAACTACCATTACTGCTTTTTACATGAGTTTACAAAGTTTTAGCACATGGACCGTCCTTAGTGTCACAAAGACTCCCTTCCATGCCTAGACCTCCTCCCTCATTAATTAAAATCCAGAGCTGAGGAATAAATGGGACACAGGGACTTGTACTGACCTTCAGAACTGGATGAAGTTCAGTGGTTTACAAGACAAAGAAAATCACTGGGTCACAGTATCCTTAACAGCAGCAAACTGCTATGGCTGAAGTCACTGATGCTCTCATGACCACAGAGGAGTGCTCAATCGCAGCTACATCACGGAAGAGAGCACACAAACCTGCCAGATCATCAGCCTACAGCTGCAATTTGAGAGTAACTTGTAGGTGGTGCTATAAGCCAGAGAACAGCCCTGGAACAATGAACAGTTTACTTTGTGTAGGGGGATGTAACCCTGGAACTTTCAAGTATGGGCTTTCAAAAGCAACAATGTTTTTTTCTCTAATGTGCATCTTCCACTGCAGAGGTTCCAGAAGCCTGCAGACATCTGGATTATAAAACTCTAGAGTTTTATAAGCACACAGTTAATTGTATGGCCTTTCCTCAGGGCAAAGGATGGCAAATGACACAGCACAGCATTTCATAGTTGTAGAAAAACACACCCACTCCAACAACAAAAAAATTACTACAGAGATTAAAATCCTGAAACAAACACAGAGCTTAGAAAAAGGAAGCTGAATGAGCTATCTCACTATAGGTAGCCCTTATATCTATGATTAACTTGATGTTTTGTCTCACATTTATTTTAGGAAGGGAAAAAAATGACTGTAACTAACTTTCTAAAAGGTGAACATCAAAGCTTTAAAGTGATATTATTTCAGATCCAAAGATTCCTAGCAATGTGTGCACATGCATGGGCCAGCAATTAGAAGCAGGCTTAAAACCAAAAGTCTTGGTTTTTTAATTACCAGTTTAATACCCTCACCAGGAGCTGTTTTCTGAGGGTCAGGGCTTTCTTCCCTGGATTATGGACCCTAACATCAAGTCAAACTGAAACCCAGAGTGGGTTACAACTGCCAGAAACCTTAATCCAAATCCTAGGTAAGTCAAACCCCTCAGTCTCATAACTTGTCTTCTGTACTGTCCTGTGCTACCCTGAGCTTGTAAAGCAATAGGCAGTAAACAAAAATAATATTCTCAGCTGAATTTTGTGTGCCTTTTCCAAGACATCACCTTGTACAACAGAAAAATAAAGCAGCCCTGAGGATCTGTCAGGCAAGTGAAGGATGAAATCATTTTCTTGCGCTGAACTGAATCTCTCGTGAAAAAAAAATACCAACTTGGTTAAAAATGAGGCATGTGTCACAAATTCACTTTCGTGGTGCAAGTCAGATTTTATGCAGCTGTGCTATCTCCAGGTTTTGGAGCTTAGGCCCTCAACATGCACTGCAATACAGAAACAGGAGCTTACACCCATCACTTTATGTATCCTAGTGCTCCTACTAGCATAGAAGAGACAGGCACAGCAGCTGCATGTGGAGTAATGACTGGAGGTAAGGTAGAAATCAAAATAATTTTAGAGGTGCAGCATTTTTCATGCATTAAGGAAAAGTATAACATTGGAGAGGCTCTCAGGGTAGAATGCAAAGAATCCATTTCACAACAGTTTCCTAAGCAACACTGCTTGCAAGCAACACAGGGGCTGGAGTGGAGTGAGGATTCCATGGCCAGGCCCTGTGAGATCACGGCAGAGGTGGGAACTTGATGGTCCTATAGGACTGATAAGCTGCCTTCTTGAGACCCTGTGACAAAGTACTGTCCTTTGTGTGAACTTTGCTCATTATAATGTCATTATAATACCCAAAGACACCTCCGTCCCAAAGGCTGCCCACCTCCAAAGTGCCACGACCCCTCACCGAGCTTGCGCTGTGAATTATCCTCTATATCTTTATATATCTTTAAAAGCAAAGTGAGAGAAATGTACACCAATTATAACAAAGGTGTTTATGACTAGAGTCACTCAAGCTCCACCTTGAAGGTAAAAATTATTATAAAAATGGCTTAAGTAAGGGGGGATGTCAGGCAAGACAGCATGGTGGACAAGTCAGGAGAGATGCTATTGCTGACCATCTCCGACTCCTGGGATCACTCATGGGCTGAACCTCACTTCCCCCCCATGAGGACACCTTTGGGTAAGATCTGGCCTTTCCAACTATTTCTGCAGGAAAGTTACACATTGTCCTGAGCTGCTCTTTAATCTAACGTGTTCTGTGCATCTGCACGTGCTTTGAGACAGTGAATTTATCACCAGCATCCACAAGAACCTGTACTTCTGTTGCTGTCAATAAGCTGCACTATTCATGCTGCCAGTTGCAAGAGTCTCTCACTGGGCATCACCATCTCCTTGCTGGCTGCGTGAGACCGTGGAGCTGTTAGTGAACCCGGAGCAGGGAGAGTTCAGGGACACTGAATTGGACAGCACTCAGAATCTAAGCCCAGGCACCCCCAGCCACTTGGATAGCTGAGGACAAGCTGGAATGCAAGCGGATTTATCTCCTGCCATATTACTTTACACTTTCACGTGACACTGCAGCAGCTTGGAGAGAGGTGGGGAGGAAGAAGGAAATTTTGTGCAGCCACTGACATCTGTATGACACGGTTGTAACTCTGCTGTTGGCAGCTATGGCATGGACCAAAAGCCACGCTCCACAGAGAAGTGAGGAGGACAGAGAGCTCAACAAAATTCTTTACTGAATTATGTTCCATAATAAATACAGTAAAGCTGCTGGGCTATATAAATCTCTTCAATCAGTCTGGGCTGCTAAAACTACTCTTTTGGTCTTTTATTTAGCTATTTACTTGAGATTCCAATAGCACCAGAATTTTTTATCTTCTTCTCACCCTTGTCCTTCGGACTTTCTGTGGCATTTAACAGAGGTTTCCTCTCTAGGCTGAAATGTTCTAGGATGGGATGTGAAATTCAAGATCTGCTGGGAGAATTTAAGCATGTCTCAACCCAACATAACTCAGCTTTCTCAGCAAATACCCACCTATTTGAAAAGCACTCAATGCCTGCAGGTAACCTGAACACTCATGGTTTCTTTCAAACAGCCTTTCTTACTGCTCTGTGTTCACTTCCATGGTCTACTCCTTTTACCAGAGTATAGCACTGGTCTGTAACCACTCACAGCACACTTCTAAAGAGAAGAAGCTTTATTCCTCCAGAGCACCAGGGATGATGTTATTAGAGGTCTGATTCCCATAGCAAGTACACTGCAACCTTAATAAACCATGTATTTGCACCAGGGGATTATGTCCATGAGTGCTGGGGAATGAACTCAATTAATGGTCTTTCTCTATCCCTGACTGCCGTGATCCCTGCAACAATTGTGCACTGCAAAAAATGTAGCTCCAGAATGACAAATTGATGCTTTTTTTTCCTTTTAAAACAAGTCACTTCTTTTTTTTTTTTTTTTTTTTTTTTTATGGCTACACCGGATGCACTTTCCTCACTTACATTTAAAGAGGACAAGCTGGTTATATTTCTCCCTTTTTTTGCCAGAAGCTTTGTATTTTGCGCTTGATGCCTCAGGACAGGGCTGATCTAAATCCACAAACTACGGCTGATCTGTTTTGCTTTTGCTGAGCAACAGCTCACAAATATAATCCCTATGATACTGACTGCAGCAATTGTTCGGGATTAGAAAGTCAAAGGTCTGATGTACACAGGCATGTACCTTCTTTGTCTTTAATTCTGTGTGCCTCCATTATCAGACAGTAATCACATAATCTTCCCTTTAAATTCTAGATAATTAACTCCTTGCATAATTTTTTTTCTTGGCGTAGCTAATGGAGTCTTATCTCCTCTGCATGAATTAAAATACATTGAGAACTACTACTGTGAAAATAAAGCAGTCCCCTTATGTTGTCTGGAGGGTGCCTGATCTGAAGAGCCTCTCAGGATTAAGAGCTGGCACTAGTTAGTATCTTTCTGGCAGTCTCAGACAAGCTGCCAGAGGCAGAGTGATCTGAAGACTCCCTGCTTTCATACCTCCAGAGAGGTTCTTACTTTCTCCAGTAACTCAAGGGCACACTGGTAGGGCTGGCAGGGAAGTTTTTACTGCTGATGCCTCTGCTGTCTCAATCATATAGATAAACAGTCCATTTCAAGATTCAGAGTCACCAAATTAATTGTCCAGAACACATTTTTAAGCTTTTGCATCTCCCAAATTAAAAGTTGTCTATCTCCTCAATGTACAGCTGCATTTTAAATCTGTACTGCAGTGGAGTCAGCCAGCCACATGCACATGCAGAATTTTGCTCCTCAACCATAAATCTCCCCAGTAATGTCAGAATCAGTCAGTTCCCTTGGTCTCCTTGCTTACCACAGTGTCTCAGTGTAGGTAAGTGAGACTTTACAAACTCGCACTTCTGCAGGTCCTAAAGAAACTTTTTTCTTGCATAGTGAAAATTCAGATAGAATAAAAATTGTGGAACATGCACAGAAGTATTTTTGTGACAATCAAGTGGCTAAGTCCTGTAGCTTTAATCACTGACCAGTTTTCTTTTTTCCCAAACTAAAAATTCCATTTCTTCTGAGTTAGCACAGAAACTGCTCTATTGTTTCTCCCAATCACAAGAGAAGCTCAGATACAGAAGCTAACTTTTCCCAGCTGACTATTTCTGTTCCTGTTGTCTCTTTGCTTTCTAAAAGTTCATAACCAATCTCTCAAACCAGAACATCATGGCCTGCCTCTGGTCCCTCATTCACTCAGAGTGAAATTGGCCCTTTGAGCTATAGAGACTGAAAGATCCTTCCCCAGTCCTAGTCTGTCTCTGTCACTCAAAACATTCATCTTTTCTCAGCTTCCTCCCTCAGGTAGGTGATTTATACCTCTGCTTTTTTCCTCCATTTTTCTTGTTGCCTGCAATTCCTACAGACCTTCTACAAACTCCAGGCCTCAAAACATCACAGTTCCAGGCTGATGTAGCTACAACTTGCACTAAAGAGCTTCACTGCCTTACAGTTTCTTCATTTCAAGAGTTAGAAGTGCCTTCCCTTTCTCTTTTCATCATTTTTTCTCAAGATTTCCTTTCTTCCTGTCATTACTGGGCTCTGACAGCAGTTGACCTATTTTATGTCATGTTTTACAGACAGGTATCGTGTCTTAAGGGTCAAAAAAGGGGGTGGACAGCTTTCTCAGTAGTTATGCCTGGGTAACCCTGTTGCACCTCTGGCACCATCTTTTATCCTTCAGTATGGGCAGGCTGTGCAGTGTCAGAGATCCCCATTCAGTGCATTGCTACATTTCATGATCTTGGAATCAATTCTAAGGGGGTAAGGAATAAGATATTTTTAATTTTAAAAAAATATTCCTTTTTGTTGTTGTTAAAATGAGTTGTCTGTTCCATATGATGTATCTTCTACTAGCTTATTAACAGGAAGGGTGAAGAGCCTGTCTTCTGTTTCACAGTATTCCTTCAGCTGGCACTGTAGATCTTGAGGATTCAGGGACTGCTGGAAGAGTAATTTAATTTAATTGGGGTATGTGCTTATTTATTTTTATATTAAACGATCTAAATAATTCTGAATGTATCAGAGCAGTAGAAAAAATAATCCCTCTTACTAGCAAAAGATGTCAGAAGTAATTTAAATGTCAGTAAGGAAGAGGAAAGCACAAAGCATCCCTCAAACTTTGTTAACAGTTAGCTGCCATGATCATCACTTTTTTTATATCCTATGCTGCCACATCACACCCCATGCGAAAAATGATACCCTGGGGATCTGTATATTCATAGCACAATTCTGACTGGGCTTGCTTCCAATGAAACAAACCATCATCTGCTTATCTACCACAACAGCTATGAGGGCAATGTTTGTGCAGAAGGCAAAACCAAAGTCCAAACGTTTCTTTTCACCAGTCTATGTGGAGAGAATGACAGGTTTAGCCAGATTCCTCATCTTTCTGGGGGTTTTTCCTCTTACATCCTTACCCATTAGAAATCTTGCCCTTTGATAAAAAATAAATTAAACTCCTGGCATTTGTGACAAAATTTAAACATATGAAGCAATCTCATTGCACAGCTTCAGAAAGCATGGAAAGAGAAGCTAAGACACGTCATTAAATCTCAGGTGTTCTTCAGACCTCTCCTGGAATATAAACAAGGAAAATGGCTGGTTTGTTTTTAAAATAACCCAGGAACATGTACAATATATTTCCATTGGTTTACCCACATGAGCCGGGGATGAATTACCAGCACTGAGGTAACAACACATAAAGGATGGACGTCCATACCTACACTGCCATCAGCAACTGGAACTCAGAGCACTGAGCACACAAGTTCTTCAGCACTGAACACAGTAACAGAAACACAACCTCAGCAGAAAGGACTTTTGAGCAATATACGTTTTGCATATTGCAAATGGGCATTTGACTGGGCTTCTGGGCTCCTGCCTAAACACTTGGATTTAAGGTACATATAGAACTACGAATGATCAGAGTTAGAGTCTACTTGACAGACTGTGGCCCACATCAGCCTATGCAAACACTGTCTTCCCATGTAAGCAATTGATGCGGTTGTGTTGGATACAAAACAGTGTCATGTAGTCTTCAAATGAAAGACAGCAGAGAAGGAAACAACATCCACTGCAGGGTAATGGAGATTTATATACTCCAACCAGCCCCAAATCTATTTTCCTAAAGCATCAAGAATGAAATCTGAACCTCTGAAGTCACAGCAGTTACAGTTAGGTCCAATCCATCCTTTAGCCACCAGTTAGTGCATGTATTCCTCAAAAAAAAACAAGCAGCAAAAATTTATCATTTAAAAAAATAAAAAAGAACTCAGGAGTCTTTTTTTCATCATCTGTAACTTTTCAGGTTGCCTTGCTTGTTGTCATGTGAAGTCTCTATATTTCCTGAACTTGTTTTCTTCCTTTGGGACTGAATACATAATTTCCCTGTATTTATCTGTTTAGAGGGGTTTTTCCCAAATTGCTGAAGGATTTAACCACACAAATCTCTTTGGCTCTCACAAAGCATCTCTAGACGTTTTTGAAAACTCCAAAACCCCAGTCCTACAATAAGTCTGCTTTGTGTTTTTCTTTCACAATTGTTCTACTGAACTGGCTCACCGACAAAAACATTTGCTGATCAGCATGTTTTAAGGAACTCTGGAGAACACGCATAGAATTAATTGTCTTCTGTAAGGTGACCATACGCACTGACAACAGAATGTTTCTGCACCTCATGCTCGCCCAGCTCGCACCCAGGGATGTTAGAATTCAGGAACCTGACTCAGAAGGAGCAGCAGAAGCCAGGAGTGAGTGGGAGTCAGGTTTCATTGAATAGCTTTAGATCTCTGCTCATAAATGGGAGGACACCGTGAACTGTTTGGAATAGAGTATTAGCCACATTCAATTTATTCACTGACACACAGTGGGGCATCATTTTGGATCAGATTTACCCTGCTGAACACACTGAATTCCTCAGCTCTGCTGAGCATTTCAGAACAGTAATGGAGAGGAGGCAGGCGAGGTGAATCATAAAAGATCAGAAAAGGCCAAACCATTGTACTCACTATTCAGCTTTCCTGCATTACACCAAGGAAGGCAGAGAGCTGAGTTCTGACCAGGTGTGGTGGGGTTGAAAACCAGAAAGATCTCCAGTGGGATCATCCACACTGAGTGCCCAGTGTGGAACATGAAGAAGCTTCTCATTCCTTTGTGCCTCAAGTTTAAAAATTAAATTGATTGACAGACTTCAGCCCCGACACTGGAGTCAGCTAGACTGTCAGATCCAAGGTCATGGTTAGGTCTAGAAGGATTAAAATTTTTCTCCCCTTTGAGACATAACTGTGTTTTATCTCCAACAAAGCAACATCCTTTAGCACAGGCTGTACATTTGTGAATGTTTGAAAGTCGCTTATTAAAAAAAAACCCCACATCAAATGAACTGTCCAAATTGTTAACTTAACAGGGTTAAAATAAAAAAATGTGTTACAAAAATATACCTACTGAAGCAACAGTCATTTGTGCCTGGACAATCACAACTACCACGCTATTCAGCTACTGCAAACAACTCCCACTGACACTCTCCCATAATATTTTAGGCAATAGAACAATATACAAATTTAAATACGTTCATTTTCAGGAGAAAGATTTTAAGAGAGGTTTTTTATTCAAGAAATATTCTGCCTCATGTCACTTAAAATGGCATGCAAGGTAGGTGAAAAGCAAAGATGACGAAAGATTGCAAGTAAGAAAATATACTGGTAGCTCAGCCTAAGGAGGGGATAGTTATGAAGTGAATCACCATGATTAGATGCCAAATATCTACATCCTTACCTGCTTTTTGAGGTGATTAACTAGTTGATAAGACCAGCAACTTTCCCTTAAAGCCTAAATTTTCTGTAGGCTAAACAGAACTAATTCAGCAACTCTGAATAGTCTGAAAAACAAATTCATCTGGTAGCATTAAAAGTAATACAAAGCCTGAACTGGCAACTTGTGTTGGTAAGCTTTTTAAAAATAAAATCACTTCTTGCTTTAAGGTCACAGCTTGTATTTTACCTTTCATAGCTCCTATGAATTCAACTTGATTTTTCTTTTTTCCATCTTCCTCCTAATTACTGGTAAAGATTTGACAATCAGCTCTGTTTCTGATCTCCTAACTTAAAATAAATCCATGGAAATTACTAACAATGAATCTAAGGAAATCACCAGCAAGTAAAACCAACAAGTAGAGGACTGTAATGGAACACTGACACACACACACCCCCCCCGCCCCTGGTCAGCTAACCATGATCAAAGAGTGAGCAGATCAATTCTAAAGTCATTAAAAGGCAAGAGAAACATAATGGATATTGATGTAAGAGAAAACAAGCTTAGAGAAGTCTAACTGGTAATACAGTCATTTTAATGGAAGAACTATCCAAGTGGGACAAGGCCCACCACATGCCCTCAAACACCTATAAGAGACAGAAGTCTCCTACTGTTAGTGCACATACTCAATTGACTTCCTACTCAGCCACGCATCTGCAAATGACCTGAACTTTGTAATTGATCCCAGTGGGACCACCAGGGTTTCCCCAGTCGTGTGCAATTATGGAATGCTTCATTATGGCATTCAGCTTTCACTCACATGCCAGAGGAACCCATTTTATACTACAAAATGCTTTGTGATGCTGCCTTTAAAATGTATTCGTGTGAATCGACATTTTGTGAAGTAGAATTCTTAATAGATAACCAATTGGAGTGAATTAATTTTACCCAATTCAACTGGTACTCATTATGATCACAAAACCAGCTCGGCTTGCTATAGAATCTCTATTGATCTACATTCATCTTGTAAGAGGGGTAAAGAAAGAAAAGATTTTAAAGACACCTTATTTTCTTCCTGATTACAGATGAGGTCAGGAGCTGAGCACGGCTCTCACTATATGCTAGCTTCAGTAACTAGTGTGTCAATAAAAGGAACAAAACATAAGAGCACTTGCAGTCACTTATTCCATAGAAATAATGGTTTAGCAGCTATAGACAGTTCCAGTATTAAAAGTAAAAAAAAACCAAACCACAAAACTAAATTGAGGTACATTCAACCTACAGTCTAATTTATCCCAGCATACTCAAAGCAATTCTAGGACTCTCACATCATAGCTGACATCTGAAATTTCAACTTCAGTATTACAGACTACTTTGATTGAAATGGTATTTCCAATGTCACTTTCAATACAGTTATGACAAGGAAATGTAGATTTGTGTCACAGATTTGCTCTTCGCAGTGCAAGAAAAAGATACACCATGATCATGTCTTCCAAAATACAACTGCAAATTTAACTGCTCTTCTGAAATCATCCTCAATTCCATATTTGCAAGTTCTAAACTTGCGTGTTCTGAAGCAGTAAGGTAGTAAAATGAAGTCATTATCACAGTTTCAGGAAGATTGCAATGGAAAAAGAAATCCTATGATGAAGATCTGCCAGTAACAGGTATAACGAAGCCGATAAGGACTGAAACTGGCCAGGGAATAAATACTAACAGAGTGGTTCATATTTTCCCTGCCACATGTCTACATGACAATATATCTTTCTTCAAAGAGAATTTGGACCTATCCATTTCCTAAAGGAAGGTCAACAGCAATTTATCTACATACCTGTCTGGTATAAGACTGACACATTTTGTCAGCCTCTCAATGATGCAGTGTGATAGATACAGGTATGGCCCTTCTTGCCAGTATGCCAAGACTAGCTGTCGTCAAAACACAAGAAGCATCACAAAGTTGCTCAGAGAGATTTAAAAAACAACCTATACAAATTTAATTACTTATCTATATGGGAAAAGAAAACTCTGCCTTGAGAAAACCACCAACCAACCAATTTTCATTTTGAAAATGGCCAGATATTATTCAAGTCCGAAACATAAAAGAACATTTATAGGTAGGAATCAGATCTAAGTTCAGGGTTGGTTTTCAACAGTCCTCTGATGTTATAGCAGTAGCTAGCAATAAAATGTCCTCTGCCAACAGACATGTCACATTTCATCATACTATACAGAGCTTCCCATTTGTATTTTTCTAATACACTTATTTTCTTTTTGTAAGCAACATGATTTGCAGTAGATTCAGGGCTTGATTCAGTAGATTGAGGGATTGATTACATGCAACATTAATAGAGCATGAGGGGGATGTGAATTTATTGTTCAATATGTACTTTACAAACTAAGTCTTGATGTGGGTAGAAATTTTAGCTGTTAAGTTTTGATCAGTCTTTCCCGAAAGATGTATGAACTCCAGGGTTTTGAGAATTCAAAATGCATTCAGTGTTGGGTACAGAGTTAAAGAGTTTTCCCTGTCATGAGACATCATTCCTACGGTATAATAAGTCTGCATTTCAAAGTAAGAGATGAACACCAAAAAACCCCAAACAAACAAACAAATAAATTACATGCATTTTTATTCCAGGGGAAAAAAAACCCATTAGTGTAAGTAATACCAAGTAAAACCAGCCCTACCTATACTGGGAAAAAGATGCAGCCTATAAAAATGCTGAGGCAGAGCTGAGTCTTGTCACATCTTTACAGCTGCCTAGCAGGGAGATACTGAACATTACACAAATGTGAACGTGCAAGCAGTCTCCTGGAACTTTTTGTCCAAAGAGAGAACAAATAGTGATTAGACTCGAGATCCATGGAGGAGAATAGGAAAAGCCTCCCACAGATTACAAGGAACTCCTGTGCAGGGCTGTAGAGTTTGTTTTCATGCAACCCAATCTATTTTGCAGATTTACAGACTGACTAAACTTCTAAGCATGAATTACAAGGGGAATGGGAATGCAGTCATATATTACTAGCTCTCCACTTTTTAGCTCACACTAAAAAGCACTGCTTGACAGATGGGAATATGCTGATTTCCCCAAAATTGTGTAGATTCAAATGGCAACGTCATAAAAACAAGAACTCTTGTTTTCGGGCCAGGTGAGAGAGGGAAATGTTAACAAACTGAGCCTGTTCCAGCCCCACAAACAGAGTATCCCTGGCTTTGTAACACATCCAGTGATAATAGAAAGTAGCAAGGATCTCTGTGGAGTTTTGTGGTTATTTACAACCTGTTTTAACCAGCAGGTTACTTACATATGCAATTTTCCAGTTTAGCCACAGAAAGACAGCAATGTGTTGTTCAGAGGTAAATAATGCTTATGAGGATCTTTTCTTTTTTTCTTTCTTATAATGTGCAAACTGATGTTACTCAGCATTTCATACAAGATATTTCTGTATTTTTGAGCTTGTGTTTTACTTCCGAGACCCTGTAGAGGGCAATAGGAAACTCAGACTCCTCCCAAATCCTGCATTTCTGGGACTGTAATGGAAGCAGAGCTAATGAGGATGGACTGAAATCCAGCAGATGAATGCACTTCTTACCACTTCTGCTGAATACACAAAGTAAAATCTCAATCTTTCTACCACCAGAAAACCTCCCAGATATAGCAGTGTCTGTGATCCTTTTGCTCGACCTGAAATAATCCCTTCACTTGGATGCAAATGTGGACTTCTTCTATGAGGCTGCTACAATTCTGCTTAAAAAACCCTTTCATTTTTCATTTAATTTCATTCACATTTCATTTTTCAATGACCCGTAGGTTCTGCAAGTCTTACTGATAATATTCAGTGCAGTGATACTGAAGCAACATTTCCCCTCCTAATCTCATGATTTTCCTTTTACTCTTTAGTATTTCCTCTTGTTGTAGAAGTTTCACTAGCATAGGAGTGTGTTTCAAAGATGCTTGTTTCACTGATGTTATTCTTGTATTTTTTTTTTTTAATTGAAAACACTAAAGTTGTATTTATACAACAGCCATGCACAACAGCCAAAACAAATTAATTGGGGAAAAAACCAAACTAAAATTTCCAAAGGCTCTGAGTGTTGGAGAGTTAGACAGTGAAAACATCCAAGTTGTTGGCACGACTGATTTAAAGGCACTTCGAGTTCTCAAATCAAGTAGCTTGAAATAGGTTATTGCTCTCTTAGAAACAACAAGGATAGTGGAATCAACCACGTGTTGTTTCCTATGGGCTTGGGGCCATCACGTCCATCCTCATTCTTAGTAGCAGCAGCAGCTCCATCTTTTGTTGTGGTAACTCCACAGGAAGGGACAGCCAGTGCAGGACTAAGCCTGTGCTGATGCCAAAGAGAACACGGCCAACCTGAAATCTGCCAGCATTGCCCTCCATGGGAGAATCCGTTGGGGTATTTCTTCGCTTTATTCAGCCACCAGTTGCCATGGCATAGACAGACAATCTTTGAGATGATTCAGCTCGGTGCAATTAATGGGTTCATCAGGTATTAGAGAAGAACTGAGCAGACAGTGCAATAGCACACACACCATTTCTTCAAGCTGAGACCATTAATACCAGGAAGTTCACTAAGAAAAGCTCCACCCCTTCCCAGGTCATTGAGTGGTACCGAAGCTTTTCACTTCACCCTTTTTTTTTCCTGTTTTAATGCAGAGAAGAAAAGTAAACTGCTGCAAGACTGGTGTCCATTCTGAAGGGTGATAGCAACACATCTCTACCTGAGAAGAGATCCCTTTTAATATCCATCTGCCTTAGGATGTGTCTGAGGAAGAGGAGGGCAGGCCTGGAAAAACAGTAGCTGAGGTGTTTCAGTTATGGAAATAAAGTCTTTCCCTCACCCCAGGAGTATCTGGCTTGTTCTTCTGAAAACCTGAAACCCAGTAGGGCACACTGAGGACAGTGACACCTCCTTTTTCATCTCTCATAACTCTTCCATTCCTTGGATGGTCTGTTCTTTGAATAAGGAAAGCAGACCAAGCTGTCACAGCCTCCTCCTATTTTCCCAGCTTTCTAAAGCAGTTGAAGCTCCCAAGAGCCTTGAGCTGATCTCTATACAAGAGCATGTGGAAATGTGAGGCACAACAGGGGGCACTGTCTTTACAATAGAGTCACACTGAATTAATCAAAGTGGAAAGTTGTATACCTCTTGTGTTTTGGGGGTTTTTGTTGGTTTGTTTGTTTGTTTGTTTGTTTGAGAAGAGTCTCTAATAGGATTAATTTCAAAGCTGTGGATGTCAGTTACCATGTTTCCTTCGAAGCAAGGCAAAAAGGGCCATTGTGCAGGGCATTATGGGGCTCCCTGCCAGCCAGTTCTGCTTCATACTTCTTGGCCAATTAGTCTTGCAATGCCTACTGCAAACAAACAGGTTACCAACAGGTTTGATCATTTAGCAACATTTCTGTATCTTGTTTTCCCTATAAAAGAATCACTTGGTTTCATGCTCTGGAGCTGGCAATTCAGAGACAAGACATGAAAGGCAGGAGGAGGAGAGACACATGCAAACACATCTGCACCACTTCCCTGCTTGTTCCAATAGATATCATTAGGGAGTATCTGCCAGGAGCAGATTGTACCAGAAAGGTGAGAAGCAAAGCGAGCTAGCAAGGGGCTGTCCAGCCCTTGAGGACACACAGGCAGGCAGCTGCCACTGCTCTGTCAGCTGTAGCCCACACTGTATTTATGCTAAAGGAAATGTGTGCTTGCAGAACTTACCCGTGACTTTGGGCTGAAGAAGGATGGTGTCATTTATTTTAATCATAAAAGCTGGATGTTGCTTTTTGGGGTTGGGGGCAGGGTGGAAGGACTGAGGCATTTGTTTCCAAGAGAATAACTGCATTTAGAGGTGGAGTTTATGTCATGTACAATGTTCCCCAACTAATTTTTGATCAAGATCTAGACCAAGGATTTATAAAAATTATGCACTGGAAATTCTGATGGGCTTAGGAAAGGAGAAACAAGTCTGCTATGGAACCTAATACTAAGAGGTGCTTGCAATTTTGACAGTCACTTAACAATTTAAAGCTTTTGCAGACTTTTGAGATAAACAGAAAGCCAGTGCTCCCTACTCCAGCATTCTCTGTTGCAGAACATTAGTCTGGGTCATCAAAGTGAAAAAGTCTTGAGTTATGTCTCTCCTAAACAACATCTATGCATGGTAACATTTCAGCCATGAAGATGTAGTACTGAAAGGCTTAAAAGCTTGCTACAGTGGCTAGAGATTCCTATCTTTTATTGGCTGAATTTTCCTGCCTGCTGTTTCTCATTTCAGAATCTATGGTTATCACAGAAAAATGTCTAGTTCCTCTTCCCACTGTGCACTACACAGTAAATTGTGAAGCTTCTCTGCGCAAGTATTTACCTCTTCTTTTCCATACCACTCCCAAGGAATCTCTTTGATGACTGCTATAAGCCTGATGAAGTATTTGCCTCATATATTGTCCTGCATCAAATTTACAACAAATGCTGAAATACAGATACCATATCATTAATATAATCTGCTCTAGAGCCCTTCTTAGTTTTTTGGGGGGATCTTTGTAGCCATGTAAGAAAGTGGCTAAGAAACTGTACTGCCTTTGTCATAGGGGTCCACATAGTGTCAAGTCTTCTGCCAACCACAGTCTCCCGTGCCACCATATTCCTCCTAGCCACACACACATCCATCCAGGCTGACAGCCACTATTCTAACAAGGCTCCCAAATGCTCTTCTACAAAGAAAGACTAGGAGACAGCTCTGGAGCTGGGTGGAAGATGAAGCCATGGCCATTAGCTCCAAGGGCAGAATCAAGTCTGCTTACCCTACTAATTCTCTTCAGCTTAAAGAATTCCAATATGAAAATTGTAATTAGGAGGAGGTGTTAGCTCAGCAACATTAGCACTAACATTGCAAACACGCTGCTTACTGGTTTAGACAACAGCATAATTACTCCAGCACCTTAGTTATGATGGGCACAGTTGATGAAATCAGATGTTGGCCTTGTTGAGGTCATAGTGAATCTAACATTTTTTTTTTCTGCAGCAGAAGCAGAGTTTTGCAGGGACAGCTCAGTTGGCTGTCAATGGATAACAAGCTGTGAGGGTAAGAAAGCATAGCCTAGGAGCAATGATGAACAGTTGGCAGCAGGGTCTATCTGAAGTTCACAGTGATTGAAATGTGCACATCATTGTAACAATTAAATAGAAACATCAGGAACCTGGCTCAGCTGCAACTGAATTTCTCAAATGCAGCCTACTTACAAGCCTTCTTATAAGCACATATAAAAAGGTATTAAACTGTTTTATTACCTAGAAACACATAGGATAAGAAAAGTGACTCAGCAGAAACCAAAAACCTGCTTATAATGAGTGCTATCGAGCTAAGATTTACCTCATAGTCCTTTTTTGTACTGTGAAGTCAATGAAGACACCAGGTTCTTTTTCCAAAATGAAAAGATCAAATCCCTGTTTTAAATGGAAGGGGGGGGAGGAAGCATTGCAATTTCAAGACCAGTACAATCTGTACTTCTGTTGTAAGATGTGAGCAGCATGAATGATGACTGTGATATTAAGTAGTTCTGGTCCATCTACTACTCTTTCCTCAAGAGCAACTTCAATTTTCATCTCCGTTGAGGTTCAAAAAAAGACTGAATTAGAATCATGGTTATTCTCCAATTCCATTTTCCTCAAAGCAGAACAGTGTAGTTAAAAATGTCTTGGACAGAGGCCAAGGAACTATGTATAGATAGAGCAAAGTCAGCAGTATTGATTGTAGCACGAAAACGTACACTTGTGTTTCAAAATAGAAACTGCATGTCTGGATATTACCAAGAAACCACTTACAGTCCTTTGCATTCCCCGTGTAATGCACAGAATCAGGGGGAAAAAAATACAAACCAAAGTATGTATTCCATCTAAACTGTTGTCTAACCATAGAAATAAGAAAGTGCTTTTCACAGTGAAACTCCTTAAGAAGTCAAAAACCCCCTAAGCATCCAAAACTGAGTAAGGTGTACAAGTGCAAGAGTGATCCTTTTCTATTAATCTATATTCCACTAGAGTCTTCTATCTGCAACACAGCTGTATTTTGGCAAGATGCTGCCCAGGAAGAAAGTAGCCAAGTCACAGCTTCACTGTACATAAACTTCAGCAGTCCCTTCTACACTACACAGCATGTTTTCTTCTCAGGTGGTTATCTTCTGTCTCCTGCTTCTTAATTATTAATTGCTTAAGCTCCAGCCAGCACCTGCTTAGTTTCTGCAGTGTTAAATTAGGCCATTTTCTGTTTCATGCAAAGATTGTTAATGGCAAAAGCATGCTGATCGCTAGCCAAAGTTACTTACTAATTGCAGGGGGGGTTGAGTACTCTTGTCATTTCCTTTGCACACGTGCAATGAAGAATCTTTTTTAAAGGCCCAGACAGTAACCTTGCTTTTACTGTTTTCTTTTCATCAAGGTGAAGAGCGTGCCTGTATCAGCCTCGGTGCATCCTTAAGGACCAGGGTGTATTTCATCTTTAGTTTGCAGTTTGATGCTTATGTTCTGCCACACAGAATTCACACCTACAGCAACAACAGTGTTCCACCTTGAAGTAACTGCAACTGACTGGATCACATCATTGAGCGTAGATCCATGTGTTGGTAAGCTCCCAAGTAACACGTGACACCAAGTAGCTTTCATAACTGTCTACTGTGGGTAGCCAACTATACTCAAAATGGCAACACAAGTTACTTTCTAATCTCTACAGAAATACCAGTCTTTAGCATTGGTCACTCAAAATCTGATCCGTTTCACAGCAGCACTACCTACACATCTAGAAATTACAGCAATTGCTTCCATACAGCAAAGCATCAGCACTGTTCACACTTCATTTTCCCTGCCTAGATCGCCACAGTCATGTGGTCCCACCATGGGCTACTCCGGCACACACATAGATCTCAGACTCAGGCTTTGCACAGAAGGAAAGCAGATCATGAGCTGGTATACAGTACAGTGGCTGGGATGAAAGGACTGCACAGAGGGGAGAAGTAAATTGTGTGGCATCAAACACTGCTGCCCTGGGGGAAGTCATGGTTCAGCAGGCAGGGCTGCAGTGAGGTGCATGACACAGCTGTTCCCCTCTGGGGCAGAGGGGACACAACGCACATTTGGAATGCGCGTGTTAACATTTAGAAACATGTTTTACTCATTTTGTCTGGTTTTCTAAGGAAAGAGGAGAATGTACATTCCCAAACAGAAGAGTAAATTAAATAAATATATTCCTGTAAACTATATTCAGATTATTTCTTCTTCTTCACATCAGCAAAGGCAGAATTCACGATTATTTCCCCACAGTTTCAACTTTAACTGATAACAATTTTTCTGTGAGGGGAAAAAGTTTTCACAGGGAATTCACAACTAGTTGTGACTAGTATGCCCCAAACACAGCTCAAGAGAGCATCAGAGGAGAGGCTAGTTCATTGATAGCTTGCAAGAGAAAAGCTCTTCTCTACCTGCAGAATTTTATCACAAGTTCTGAAGTTTAAAGAATTTAATGCCTCACTTCTGTAGTTCCTAACTTAACATTTCAGCATGTCCCCCTCTGGTGTTACTAAAAGCACACAGCAGTGGAAGACCTGGACTTTTCCAAGCCTTTCAAGCCACAGGGTGAGGCTGGCAGGCAGCGCTGACCGCAAGGTCCTCCTCAGGGGAATGGCGATGCATCCTGCCAGGGTGCACAAGCACGGTAGTGCTGAGTCCCTTCTTCCTTGGGTGCTGGTGTAGGGCTGTCACCGCTCCTCAAAACCCAGGGGAAGAAACCACTGCAAGCACCGCTGCTGGACAGGGCCAGCGAGGGCCCTGCCTGCTCACCTACCTGCGGAACCTTCCGGACACCTCCAGCTGACGCTGCCACTGGGGAGCAGCAGGGCCTTGCAGGGCTGTAGGCACAGACCCGAGGGCTGTTGGCCAGGCTCGGCGTGATGCTGTCACGGTGCAGGGCTGGCTGTCGGACCTCTCTGGGCAGCACGGCCCTGTCCCTCAGTGCCATGCCGGGGCCACAGCCTCGAACCCTGCAGGCACTCTACTCATCTCGGGGCACTGCCAACCTCTGAGACATTTGGCGCATCGCGTTTTACACACTTTGGCGGCAGCGTGGGCTACTGGAGGAACTCCGAGGGACTACCGGTTTCAGGACAAGGAGTGGCTGCAACCAGTGAGGACCCCTCAGGGCTTGGGGGACACCTCAGGCTACCAGATAACCCGCCCCCAACTCCCTGCTCTGAAGCAAGGGGAGCAGCAGTCACAAGCAACCTAAACTGAGTGGGTGTCTTCAACTCGTCTCCCTTCATGAGGCGTTACTCAGCTGCCTCTCCCCTCTCCCTGGGAAGCTGTTCCGGCAGGCCAACAGCCGCCGCCGTCGCCACGCTGAGGGCAAGGGCAGCGGGGCGCGAACCCGCCCGCTCCGCCGGTGTCCGGCTCCGCCTCGCTGAGGAGCGGCGGAGAGCGGCTGGCCCTGCGGGGCCGGGCCCGGGCCCGGAGAGCAGGGGGAGCCGGCCGGCCGGCCGGGCCCGCGGCTGCCTGCGAGCAGCGGAGGAAGGTTGGCCGGCGCCTGGGCGATGGTTTTCGCCCGGCCGTCATGCCCCATCCCTGCCCCGAGGAAACACACGCGTCCTTGTTTTGTATCCTGGCCTAGAGGCAGGATTGCGGGGACATGTAAGCTCCGCTCGTGAGTGCACACAGTGAGCCTCTGGGGATTTGGGTCAGGGAGAGCGGTAAACCCTTTACTCAATCCCATTTGTGAATTAAACTAAAGCATGGGCTTAGCATCCGTTCTGCAGCCTTAATGAAGTTTTAACTGATGTAGTCTGCCTTTTGTTAACTTGGATGAACTTGCTGGAGTGACCCTGGGTGGGGAAGTTGAAGAGACACATGGTCAAGTCACTCGAGAGGCCTCTGGCAGAGCACAAACCACTGTTTCCCAACTGCCAAGCGGTGCCTCGAATCCTCCTGGCTGAAGGCACACCAGGGATTACTGCTTCCCTTCCCTGATTACAAAGCTCATCTATAGCTACCCAGATACCGAGCCTCACTGGGCTTCCAGTGAAAACCAGGCATTGTTCCTGAAAATCTGTGAAATATTATTGAAAATCTGTCTGAAACTTGGGCTATTTCAGCAACCTTTTTTTATAAAAACAAAGTATGTTCTCTACTGAGTATTATTTTTCCAAACCTTGGCACTTAGTACTTGTGAAAGCAGCATTTCCTCTGCCAAGAATTTTTGACTCTCATAGTACAGTGGTAACCAAATCTAACAAAGCATGTGGAGCAAAGACTCTGAGATTTACCCAGTTATTTGACAGGCAGAGGCATTGCCTCATTTTGCCTTCTATTTTAATAGCAAGCCGCTCTCCTCACTTGCCTGGATTGAACAGGCTGATCTCCTCAAGTAAACTGTTTTTCCACTCAAGCATCTTCCCAGACAACGTGAAGCAACACCATAATGTCAGGATGGGTTCTTTTATTGTATGAGCATTAAAGAAGATCCCTGATGTTGCTGCTCTGCACCTCTACAGCCTTATTGTTGTCAGCAGGGCAGGCACTGCTTAACTGCAGCTGGGATGTAACACAGCACCGTTGCTTACTGCATCACTTACTGCATTGTGCTGATGCAACAGCTGCCTGCTTGTCATCTGTAGCTCTGTATCAGATATTGCCACTCTTAGTAACAGACCACGTGTTTTGCAAGGCCTCAGCACTGAGTCATGCCAGGCTTGCTTTGGCTGAACATTTGCTGACCTGCCTGCAAGTTTTCTTTTAACTTGGCTTAGCTGCAACAGCATTTTTTCTTCTGATCACATGTTGATTTGTTTTTACTTTTGCTTATCCTTGAAGGGTGCCACTGTAGTTGTATACAGACTGGAATAACAAGTGGTTGTTCTGTGCAGAACAAGGTACTTAAAACCAACACAATGGTGTAATGTGGAGAAATACAGGCCTGGGATGATAGCAGAGGCTTTGAGAGGTGGAGACACAGGATGCTGTGGGAAGGAGTCCAGGCACAAGATGACAAAAGGTGAGGCACAGGCTTGCCACTGGAGACCCCACATCTCTAAACAAATCCAGAATTGTTCTCCATACAGACCTAGACAAAACCGCCTTTTTTTTTTTTATGGATAACAGAAAAAGAAGTTGTTTCTAACATATACAAGACACATCATATATGGTAAATTTGGATATCATGTGGAGTTACAAAATGGTTATGAAATGTCACATTCCTCCCAGCAAAAGACCCCATGTGCTGGTGACCAGCTTTAGCATCCCTACCAACAAGGTGAAGCCACCAACTTGAGGACCCTGAGAAGCAGTGGCAGGGTGAGCATAAAAAAGAAAAGAGGGAAGAAACTAGGAAGTGTCAGTATAACAGTTTTAACTGTATTTATTATTATTATTATTGCAATTCTTTCTATATTGAAGTGTTTTCTTTTTCTGTAGTTTTTCCTGTAATAATTCAGTCTGGACTAATAAATAGATTAGATTTAAGATTTCAATTATACTTGTCACAACAGACAACAGCAGCTATCAAAAAAATGGGGGGTTATTACAAAGTTACCCAGCACTCCTGACCAAAAACCAATTCAGATTTTTGTCGGGAACATAATTAGTACATAACTAATTCCTAAACCCTAAGGAAAGATGAACCAAAATGGGCACACACGCACTCACCAAGGGGGAATCTCCCACACAAGATACCACTCACCCAAAAGGGGTGGGGTGTGAGGCTTACTAAATCCACACAGACTTGCTCAATCCTGGGAAGTGTCTTTGGACTGTGTGTCTGACTGCCAGACCCACTACTCTGTGAAGAACCAACTAAACTGGTTCTTAGGCAGGGCCCCATTTATACCATAGTCAAGGGTGTGCTATGGTAGTTCTAACTGGTTGAGGGGGTGAGCCCAGACAAAACAGGATGAGGGTCCAGACCCTGAGAGAACATTTCATCACTGTGAGGTGCAGCTTAATGGCTAAGGAACCAAACTACTCTGGCACACCCTGGTTTTGCCCTGTTTATTTCTTTTGTGGGGGGGAGGGGTTGCACCTGAAACAATACTAATTTTTTGGCCTTCTATGTATGATTTCTTTCCCCTTTCTTCATAAACAAGATATTGAGGTTTTTGTTTTAAGCCTACTCTGCATGGTTGCATTACTGTTCAGTGCGCCCTTGGAGTTAGAGATGCAGGATGAAGATCCTTGCTTCTTGATGAGGTTCCAGACTACAGATCACTTTCCTTGAAGAAACTACAGGGAAAAAAAAAGTTACTAAGAAGAGAATTTAACAAGATTTAAAAGTTGTCATGGTAATGTACTTTTACATGTAAATTAGTCTATGAATTTAGGCAAATGATAAGAGCTGCCAATTGTTTAAGGACTTTTTTAAAGTATTATTTGTAGGAAATATTGCAAGTGAGGCAATTATTTTTTTTTAAATATACCATTTTAAAAAGGATATATTTCTTAGTAGCAGAACAGCAGATTATTATTTGAATTCAAGATATTTATATATTTCTTTGAAAGAATCTCTGTATTCTTGTAAACTCTTTCTGCCTTCCCCTTCTATGAATTTGTATTTATATCCTGGGCAAACTTGGCACTCTGTGGTGTTAGACAGCATGGCTAAAACTCACACGGTTGTTTAGCCTTAGAATCATAGAATTGTCAGGGTTGGAAGGGACCTTAAAGATCATCCAGTTCCAACCTCCCTGCCATGGGCAGGGACACCTCCCACTAGAGCAGGGTGCTCAGAGCCCCATCCAGCCTGGTCTTAAAACCTTCCAAGGATGGGGCTTCCACCACCTCTCTGGGCAACTCGTTCCAGTGTCTCACCACCCTCATGGTGAAGAAATTAGGGATGAATCCTTGGGCCACAGCTGAAGTTTGCACTTCAGACAAGGCTTCAGCCCTTTGGGATGAGGAACAGGCAGACTTCTTCCCCAAACGTAGAAGTACTTATCCTTTGAGCACAGAAGCACCATTTTGCTACCTTACTTATAACGTTTAAATTAATTTGCTCTTCTAAAAATGTTTGCAGGTGATATCATGACAGTTTCCTTTTAAAGATTTATTTTACAGCTAAATTGCTGGTTTGTATCGTGAAATCTCAGCAATGAGCTTCCACAGCTTTCATGGGGGGGGGTGTCTTTGGGATTCACAGACTAAATTTCTGTTTCTCAGACTGTACTACCTGCATTTTTCAGTCATCCTGCTATGAAGCATTCCTCCAAGAAGGTGATTTTCCCTCCTGCTCACTGTATCTTTGGCAGAAAATGCATTTTAGTGAGCTAATTAAATAGGGTTGTATTGTACATCAAAAAATCAGTAATAATACAAGGCAGTAACATTACATCTACTGCAAGAGTAAGTTTGCAGTACACATTGTATCTGTAATATATCATTCTGATAACAATTTGAAGCAGCAGTGCTTTTAATTCTTTGCTTGTCAGAGTGACTAGCAAGGCATTTTTGGGAAAGAGGATATTGTAATGGTGAAGACCAGGATCCTTCCCCACGCACCTCCCCAAAGACAAATGCAAAGCCTTGAGTAGCTATGGAGGGGCCCGTGGAGCCATAGTGCAGGCAATTGCTGCTGTTGGGTCCAGTTTTTCTCCTTTTCTTCCAGTTTCCTCAATATGAACAATTAAACTTCTATGGTGAGTGAATACTAGTGCACCCCAGTGTTTCAAGATCTAAACTAACCTGAAACAGCCTATGCTTTTATATGTGATTTTATTCAACCCCCCCCCAAAAAAAGGATTCCAGTGCCTTTCACAAGCTGCAATTATAGAATTATTAAAATTAAGCCCATTCTGGAGCAGTCAGTAGAAGGCATATTGATAACTTGCCTTCACTACCCATTTCAGTGGAGCAAAAGAGGGGAATCTTAGCTAAGCAAAACAGCTAAATGCCAACTGATAGAGGAAATCTGTGGGATGCTCAGAATGCAGTAAATATAGCCAGTGTTTATTCTAAAGTACAGAGAAGCAATCAAAGATTAATTTCATTTTTTTTTGTGAATGAAATTTGCATTGTTCCAAAGAAAATATTTTGGAGCATGCTATATCTAATACCTCATTCATCAAGTTATGATCTCCACCAGATGCATAATACCAACAGTTCTTGATGGCCCGTACACCTTCTACTACCAATTTTCAAAATTCACCAAGAACAGTGATGGAAAGAAGCAAAAATAATATATTTTATTTTTAACTATAAAGAGATGGGCTACTAGAAATTGGCAGTACCCAATTTTACTCAGGCACTGGAGAATGCAAGCACAAGGCTCACATTCATCTCCATTAATAATTTTAGATGAAGCTTAAAGAAGAGTAAAACAAACTAAGCTGCAAGAGAAAATACATATTAGCATTTAGATTAACAGTTATTATCTCCATTTCCCATCAGCAGACAACAGCGAAATACATGATGATGGTTTAAGATTTTTTTTTTTTCTCCAAAAGGTTAAGGGCTCCCTGAACTCAATGGGCTGGAAAACACTGGCCTGTAAGATAAATGGCACTGGCCCTGACACGTGCTACATATCCTCAATACATCTGGACTCCAGTCGGAATTAAAATTCATATTGCAGTAGCAATTAAAAGACAGAACTAGGTCATGAGCTGTTGTTCAAGGCAATATGCAGGCAAAGAAAGAAAGAAAAAAAAACCCAAAACACTGAAGCAAGCAGCATTTACCCTAAAAATTTCAGCATTGAGAAACCCAGAAATAAGAAATAACAAAAAGAGGAGGAAAATACAACAGGAAAATAAGAATTTAGGGGATTTCTCTATGCGCTCACTTCTGCGCCGAGCAAAGGATTTTGCCACCAGGCAGTTCTCCATCTGCATTATGACAACTTAATTTGAAGGAGAACCCAGGGACTGGTTGAACTGGTGATGGTCAGCACCCACTGACTGCTCAGTGGTGTGCTTGGCCCTGTAACCATGGGCTGGTGCTGCACGTGGCATATGCTTCCTTCTGCCCACGTACAGCATCACTTGCAAGAGGCTAGATGATTTTTATAAAGAAACCATAGCAACCCTCCCAAATCTATGGCCACTCAGGTATGCAGCTTTTTCTCTTCTCTCATTAAGTTCTGCATCTCCATCCAACTAGCTTAGTCTAGATAGAAAATGTGTAAGAGATATATCCACAACACACTCCATGGCATACGATAATCAGTGTGACAATGCACTTCATATTGCCCAAGTGCAATTCTAGCTGTAGAAGTGAGAATGAAATCACATGTTGCTTCAATTCCACACACACACACACACCCCCCCCCTCAAAATGCATGGAGAAATTCTGTGCTGTTATCTGCAGTTTAGCACGGAGGCTCGCTGCAGGCTGCTCTTCTAGTTTTAAAATACTAGAATTGTTCTGGTTGGAAAAGACCTTCAAGATCATGGAGTCCAATGATTAACCCAGCACTGCCAGGGCACCACTAACCCATGTCCCTCAGCACCACATCTCCACAGCTTTGAGACCGCTCCAGAGATGGGGACTCCACCACTGCCCTGGGCAGCCTGGAACAGGGTTTGGCAACCCTTTCAGACCTCTCAATTTGACTCTCCCTACTCAACCTCCCAACTTAATTTTTTTTGTGTATGAAGCCCTAAGTGACACGAGAAGCCTAGATCAATAGATGTATAAAAAGAAACACATCCAATGAAATTCAAACAGATAGATTTGAAACACAATCCCAGAGGTGCTCTACACCACCCATGAGGACAGAAGCTATAGCATAGACCTTCTGCTCAGTCTTCTGTTGAAAAGACTGTTTTCTGTTGTTAAAGACACTTCTGGTTTTTTTCCATATGTTTATCTTGGGCTATACTACAGATGAAAGGGAACCTATATTCCCTTTACTCAATTCTTCATCTTCCAAAAGACGGCCAAAATAACTGGCAATAAATTTGTCACTCTTTATTGTATGTTTGTTCTGCATCATTACACCCTCTGTCCTTTATGAAGCCTGAGCTGATGGCCTTTAATCAACAGGAAAGGTTTATATAAAAGCAGCAAAGACATTTTTGGTTGTCTGTGATAGATCCCTATGCAGGACTAATTATTAATGGTAACACACCATCAACAAATCAGGACATAACACTCAGCAAGAGGCTTTACAGGGAGTGGAAGAAATATCATGCATGTTCAAAACGGATAGTGGTAATCACCATGTGCCCAGCAGTACTTTACACTGAATTTTCCCAGTTGCTCCCGATGGACTGTCAAGTGTGTGACTGACATGTTACACCATCACACAACTGTGATTAATGTATTTTGCACATCACCGAGGGAACTTTGGAGACAGGTCTGAGTCTGGCTTTGACACACAGGTTTGAGTGTCACTGTCCTCTGCTCACATCTGCCTCTCTAGAGAGATGCAGACAGAAATGTCACATTAAACAAGAGCGATGTCATATGAAAGAAGACAAGTCTTGAAACAAGCCCTGAGGAGATAGCTTGGGGTTGGGCTGGACTGCAAAGAGGGAGAGGACTGCTCCATCCCTGGAAGTGTTCAAGACCAGATTGGATGGGGCTCTGAGCAACCTGATCTAGTGGGAAGTGGGAAGAGTTGGAACCAGATGAGCTTTAAGGTCCCTTCCAACCCAACCCATTCCATGATTCTATGCTGCTCCTCCAGGACTGGCTGCTCTCAGACACAGGAGAGGATTTGAAGCAAAGGAACATGTGGGGAATGAGTTCATATGCATTGCACTTCTATCTGTACTGTTGTTGTGCTTATCACTTGGAGTCATCCCAGCTCAGCTTTTCCACTTGGAAGCCACTAGGCAACTACTAATAAGCACCTAATTAACGTAGTTACATTAGTTTAGTCTTTTGTTAAGGTTAAAGACCAACTGAGTCATCTACAGTGTCTTGTGGTTTCCTGGAGGCTGCTCCCAGGTCACACACGTGGCACTACTGTCCCCAGGGTCCTACACACAACCAATGTGGCAAGTCTCATCACCAGGACGAGCTGGACAACGGGACATGTCTTCTGCTCCAGGCCCTACTCCATAGCCAGTGACCACATTGTGCTATGTCAGCTGAAGTTTGCTAGGTGGCTGTGACCTGGCGGACCAATAAGTAAGTGGTCGATGTTCTGACAGTGCTCAGCTTTCCCCGAGCCACGCTCCCAGACCTTGCTCAATCTGCACACTGGCTTTTCCAGTCTTTCTGCTTTCTCTGCCACCGCCTCCCAAACAGCTGCAGAACAACAGCTAGAAATTTTCCTCTACCTGTACTTTAAAAGTTGCCTCTTATTTTGTGTACTCCATGGGCTTAGAACGGGAGGTTGGTATTGGCTCAAACATCTTAACCACCAGAAACCCCAAGTAGGAAACCTCAGCACAGACAACTTCTAATGAAGAGACACGAGAATGACATGCCAGTGATTACAGCAAACTTACTGTGTGTAGCTGGCATGCACAAAGAAACCAAACCAAAACCAAAACAGCCTGCTCCAAATCGCTGCACACGTGATTTCTGGTACAAAATGAGCTGAACCATTCCAGAGCGTGTATTTTTGGCCAAGTTTTAAAGACACTTCAATAAATTTGCATGAACAGCCACCTCTAAAATTCACAAAACGTGGTAAAAAAATTAAACAGGCAGCTGATCTCTGCCCGTTACCAGAAGGAATAAACCAAAATAGCTGCATGTGTTTTGGTTTTTTTTAAATTTATTATTATTATTATAATTCAACAACAGAGAACAGATGTAGAAAGAAGTACCCTCAAAATGTGGTTATAAAGCTCCAGTTAATGTGCACCCAATGCTTGTGGAGTTCTCCAAGGATCAGGAACTGAACCCATGCACAGGAGTCAGGGGACAGGAAGAGACTTATCTGGAGAGACTTAATGCGCTTGCTGAGATCCTGAATGGAGTAAGTGAAAAGAAATGTTTCCGCCAAGGGCCACTCCAGTGTCTCCCCTGGCTGCAGCTGCCAATCTGCCCTTCTGGCCTCCTGGCACTGGACATTTTATTGCCTCGAGCACTTTACTGTCCATAAGAGCCACGTAGCCTCAGTATTAAACTGCTTCCATACGCTGTCTCTGTGCAGAGACCAATAACATAGCATAGCTCATCTGCAAATAGAATCATAGAAGAATTTCGGCTGGAGGAGACCTTCGAGATCATCAAGTCCAACCTTACTCCTAGCTCTATCCAATCATGTCCCTAAGCACAACACCTAACAGCCTCTTGAACACCTCCAGGGATGGTGACTCCACCACCTCCCTGGGCAGGCCATTCCAATGCCTGACAACCCTTTCT
>WUAM01000323.1:6462480-6496223 GCA_024336885.1 Actenoides hombroni
CTTTTTGTGTGACAGCATGTCCAGGAGTTCCTTGTTCATCCAGGCAGGTCTCCTAGCATTCTTTCCTGCCTTTCTCTCTGTCGGTATACTTTGCTCCTGGGCACTGAGAAGGTGATCCTTGAATACTGACCAGCTGTCCTGGGCCCCCCTACCCTCTAGGGCTTTGTCCCAAGATACTTTGGCCAGCAAATCCCTGAAGCGATCAAAGTCTGCAGGCCTAAAGTCCAGGGTCGTAAGCTTGGAATACCTCCTCCTAGCTGCCCTGAGGATCTTAAATTCTAGTGCTTCGTGGTCACTGCAGCCAGGGTTATCCCTGAGCCTCACGTTGGTCACCAGCCCTTCCCTGTTGGTGAGAACAAGGTCCAGCATAGCACCCTTTCTTGTTGGTTCCTCTGCCATTTGGAGGAGGAAGTTGTCATCTGTGCATTCCAGGAACATCCTGGATTTGGTGGAACTTCTGCCTTTAGTGAGCCCTCATCCTTGCTCTCAACCAGTTCCTCCTGCAGATCCTCCTGTTCTGCAAGGCCACCGTAGGTGGGGCTCCATTTGTTCCGCTTGTCTTGTCGGGCAGAGACCTGTTCATTAGGTCTCTAATAACATGTGTGTTACTCCAGGAAAGCTGAGTGCTGGATGAGAAGGTATGGAGTCCTTGGCTCCACCAAGAGTTACCTCCTGTTCCGTTTTTGCAGAGAACAGTTTATGGAAGTAAAGCCTTCCCAGTGGGGAGGGGGTAGGAAAGGAATCAGTGGTTTTTTACAAGCATTTCTACTAATTGCAGTAACATCTTTAAAATAAAGGTTAAAAATAATTAAATACTTGACATTGTGATGTATTTTCATGGTAATATCAATGTTTCAGACACGTGGAATCTATTGCAAATGCTGACTGAAAATACCAGTCCTTAATAATGAACATAGAGCTGGACTTGCACCAGAGCAGTACACGTTCCTGCAAACTGCTCTCTGAATGTGTGTCACTTCCAGATGCAATTAAGTTTAGGGAGTCCTGTTTAAAGACTGACTTTCATTACTGTGCTGAAGCCCTCACGTTCTTGGATGGGCTCAGAACGAGTGGTGTGTGGCAGGGGTTGAGCTCAGCCTTGCCGCTTCATGGGGAGAAGGAACTGCTGTTCTCAGCATGCAGATGGTCCTGAGCCCCGAGGCCAGCGTTTCGTAGGGGGGTGTGAACGTGCCTGCCTCTCTGCCTGTCCCCTCACCCATCTCCGTGGCTGGACGTCCATCTCACGACTCCCTTCCTGTCACTCTGAGGAAGCCCCAGGAAGAAAAGCGTTAAAGAAAGAGCTGAGCTCCCCTGCCAGGCACTTGCCATGTGTCAAGCAGTGAGCAGAAAAAAGGCAGCTGAGAAGGTTCCTGCCAGCCTGGTTTCATGTGACCTGAACTGCTCAAGGGAATATGTATGACAACTGAACTGAAGCCATCTCCAGCCATCAGAAGCTGGAGCGCTACCCAGGGTCAAAACGTGAGCAAGATCTGCTGCTGTGGCACGTCTGTCTATCACGGGTGTTTGCTTAGTCCTTTTGGCAATGCAGTCTGAGGGTAGCATTTATCCAGAGGGGACTCAAACTAGTTCTTTGAAAGAATACAGATTATTTCTATGGGGGTTGGTAGGCATGTGGAGCTAGTAGAAAGCAGGGAGGTGACGGGAAATTAGGAGAGAAGCAGAAAGGGGATAAATGGGCATATGGTGAGCTCTGGAAAATAACTACCAAAAGCATGGAAGACATGGGAATTAGACTGCCAGCTGCAAGGAAATCCTTCTGTAGGAAGAGTGCTTGTCAGAGGGGGTGGAGGCCCAATCTCTCCCCCATGGGGGAGCCAGCTGGGGCCAGTCTGCTGCTCGAGGATTGTCAGCAAGGGACACAACTTTAAACCCAGCTCATCCCAGAGCACACTGGGGTCTGGGGTACTGCTGGGTAACTGAGGAACCCGAGTAAAGCTGCTCCTGCTGCATGTACGTGTTGGAGAGCACGTGCACTGCCACAGACTATAGGCACAGCAAGGAGTGGGGGGCCTGATACAACATTTGAAGAGAAAGGCACATTCTTGTAGACACGGGGGAGAGAAAGAGAGAGAGAGAGAGAGAGAGCGCGAGAGAGAGTGCGAGCGAGAGAGAGCTGCCACTACTCCCTCATGCACTGCTGTGAATTTTAGCTGCCTGGTATGCAAGGGCTAATGCTGAGTAGCAAAATGTTCAGAAGGAACAGTTCCTAGTAGTGTGGGGCAGCAAGTTCCACAGTTTAATTCTGTGCTGTGTTAAAATATACATCCTTTTGATTGTTCTAAATTCTGGTACCTGTTAATTGCACTTCCTCTGGGAGACACAGTCATTTATTATTTATGTTTTCCACATCGTATTACGAGTTTTTTGTTCCCACTCATATACCTCTAGTCATTATTTCTTCTTCAAGCTGAAGAATTCTGGGCTGTTTAACCTCTTCTGGCTATTCCAGATTGCTGGTTATTCAGGGTACAAAGCAGAAAAAAATATGGTAAAGAGGCTGGTTTTCTATCTGCCTTGCTGTCTCCTGAAATCCATAAACAAGGCAACATCATGGATGCATCCTGTGACACGAAGATGGTTCCCGTTTTCTTCTTCTATTTGCTACAAGAGTCTGTCTGCCCTCTGCTGAAACTGAATAGTCAAGACTTTTTTTTTCTTTCCTTCTGGTGGCAACAGCCAATTTGTGGTCTTACTTGATGCAGGTTTATTTTCCCCTCATACACATTGTTTTACATTTACCAGTGATGAGTTTCATTGGGCTTTTCGTCATGTCATCATTCAGTAGAGCCTCTGCATCTCTTTGCATTTGACTATCATGAATTACCAAATAGCCATGGACTGCCAAGCACCTGCAGCCCATCACCCTTCCCAGTCACTACAGTCCTTTTGTCAAGTCAGTTGTGAACCCCTGCAACAGTGCAACACTCAGCCCACACTTCTCGATAACTCAGCAGCTTCCTCCTTTGCTGAAGGGATGGGATTGTTATTTCTGGGCAGCTCAGCTCTTTTAAGCCCTTGAAGGGAAGGTTATCTGTCCCATAGAGGACTTAGCTTAGGGTCTCTAGGAAACTTTAGAGAAAACTTTGATTTTTATTAAAAAAGAAAAGACACAACACAATTACACCTTATTTTTTTTTCACACTAAGAGAGTAGTACAGCAGTGGTGTGGATTAATTAAAGAGGCTGTGAAATCTCCCTCTTCAGAGGTTTTCAAAACTTGGCTAGAGCAGGGCTGCCCTGAGCTAGCTGGGTCACCCACCTCACTGTGAGCACAAGGCTGGGCTAGACGACAGCCCCCGTTCTTTCCAGCCAACACGTGCATGGTGTTATATCAACTGTGTCATAGATGTCTGCTTACTTACAAGCTTCTTTGGAGTTGTAAGAGCAATCCTTACTGAACGTTTCTCTCAGTATTCCAGCAGCTAGTTCTGCTTGATCTTTTGGGTGGGGGGAACCTCATCAGCTGCCCGTGTTTCACCATGGCATATAGTTTCCAGCAATTCCTTTGGGAATGAAGTTAGGGTTTGAATGAGACTTGCTAGCCTGTGGTTAGGAGGACTATTTCTGAAGCTTTTTTGAAAAGCTGTGGTCAGTCTTTCCTCTAGCTCCAACTGTGATAAATTATAAACCACAGCTATTTACTGGCTTGCTTTAGGGCTCTTTGTCCACACCGGGGGGGCCTGATAGTCATTGATCATCAGCTATTTTTGTACCTGTACAGTTCATACTTTGACACTGGCACCTCCTTGACACGTTTCCCTCCACCAGGTTTCCAAGTACTCTATTTTTAATCAATGTGTTCTCTGTCTTCAAATCCTTTGCAAGTAGCGACAAACCAGCAAGAGATCAGAGTACTGTGCATCTGCCAGAACACTGGTGGTGGTCTCTCACTATTAAAGCTTGTGTTTAAGTAGAAGTGCTGCAATGAAGCTAACTAAAGACATCCTACATTGATGCACAATATCTGTCATAAAGTCATCCCGGAACTCCAGCAGGCGTGGTGCCTTTTTTCATTTCATGATCCATTTAACCCTATGCAGGATACAATTTTAACACCTTCTCTTCACTTGCCTTTCATAAAACCTCATATGCCTATCCTAAATCCCACGCTAACAACAATCTGTATGTTCAGAAGATCTCCTTGGAACACTTCTGCAGTCTAAGCAAAGTGCAGCACCCATTATACAGCAAGATGAGCAGTTCCCAGCATAAACCAGTATGACAGTTTCTGAACAGCAATGAACTCTGCTTTCCCTGCACCGTGCCCACCTCCAGTTAAGGTTCCATCTGTTTACAGAGCTCCTTGCAGAAATGAAGGAGCCAAGTGTGCACACACTTACCTCCTTAGCGCATACATGCGTAGCAGGGCAGAGCTCAGATCTCCCCCGCTGCCACAAGGCAGAGCATCAGAGACGGGACTGCAGATGTACTTCAAAAACCCTTCGAGTGCTGTGGAGAGCCACAGAAACTCAGCAAGAGATTTCCTTGTGGCTGTTGCCAGTGTCAGGGGAGATCAGAGGAGACAGAGCCACAACGGGCCTTCAACGGTTACTGTGTTTCTACAGTGATAAAGGAGCCAACAGGAAACCTGCTGGAGGAATGCTTGTCACTTCTGAGCTTGGCACCTTGAAGAGCTTCTTTTGACACACTGTATTCAAAGCTGGGTTATGAGTGTTCCTGGGCCTCCTGCTTCCCTCCTTATGAGAGTAAGAAGAGTAGAAGCCCTATAATTTTCCTTTCATTCCTTTGCAGTTGAGTGGTTATGATGATGGTTATTCTGAGACAGACAGCACGAGATGATGGGTTTCACACCTTTCAACAGCATCTCCAACAAGTGGAATTATTCGCTACCAGGTATCTGTTCTTACAGCTGCTATGTTCACTTCTAGGTAAACCACCTCCTGTTTTCTACTCCTACTGTGGGGTACACTGCAGACCAGGCAATGCTGGTCCTTACCAGGATGTGAAAATTCAGCATTGATTATTTTAGTATTGCTGTGGCACTGGTACTGGAAAGGTGGACCATAAGCCAAATGCCATGAAACAGCCTGAACTTTGGACTCCTGGAAGCAAACCTCGGCCTCCTCAAACAGTAGCCGTCTTCAAAGAGTATTCTCAGTAGATCAGGATGATTTTTTTTTTTTTTCTTTTTATCCTAGAACAAGAAATTTCTTCTCAGTGCTGAAGACCTTTTCTCAGATACTTCCGCACAACAAGGACTTTTGCAAAATCTTATTTTGGTGGTGATATTAACTGACATGGAGGAAGAGGTAGAGAGGATGATGGAAAGACATTTCTTAGCCCTGTACTACAATTTTCAACCGCACTCAGTAGGAGAGAGCAAAGCAGCTTCCAAGGAAAGCACGTGGCAGCCTCGTGCCAGTGCTGTTCTGGAGCCTGCTGTCACGTTTGCAGATGCTACACTCTGGCCTGCCAAACTTAAAGCAGAATGCTGGGCTGAGGTGGCTCTTGCTAAGTTCTCCGTGTTGCAGCCAAGTAGCTTCTGGTGTATGCACTCTGCATGGCAACTGTTCGGAGGTGATGTTTTGCAGTCTGCTGGCAGATAGTAACCTAACGCTAGATGGCATGGATTACTACTGGAATTTCATTTGGCAAGTGAAAAGCACTGGTGGGCTAATTGCTAGCCCATTTGGAGCCTCTCAGAGCATGCCCCAGTGGCATCTTGTTCCTACAATAAATACTTGACACTTCAGGACAGGAAGTGCTGGACAACCACGTCAGGTCCAAATGTTGATCCAGCTTCTGATAGGTCATGACTTGCATGATGAGTCTTCTTCACCCTGTCAGATCTCTGTGTGTCTGATTTAATGTCCAGGGAAAGCCTGTTAATGAAGGGTATTCTCTGTCCCCACTGTTGGTCACAGATGGATGGCAAGGTTTTTAGCATGCTACTGCTGAGACACTTTTCTTTCACAAGTCTGAATCTCTAGAATACTTACTTAATGTACAGAACATCAACAATTCCACACACTCCTGAAACAGTTTGACATTTACTGGTATTGAGGACACAGCATCCATTAAGACATCGACTAAGACTGTGAAGAACAATCCTACTCTTCCAGATATCCTTCTTACACATGCCTAAAATTCTGTTTGAAAGGGAGATGATCTCCACTAAGAGTACAACTCCTGTTTGAGAAGTCAAGCCACATACTCATAAATAGAACCTCACCTAAGGCAGTGGTGAAATCCAGCTGCATAGAGCTCCTTCAGGGCTTTTGGTTGTACCATTTCCAACATTTTAATACTTTTTTTTTTGTTAGACCCAGAAAAAAAGTAGTCCATTCCAACAGCACCGTGTCCTCCTCTCACTGTAGTGAGACTAGCAATGGCTCAGCAACCAGACGGGCTTTGAACTGAGCTCAGGGAACACACAGCAGAGTTCTGCCATCAGCAAGACCCGGTGTTCAGCGAAAGAGCCTGAGCCGGTAGCCTCCTGCAGTTCATCTTCTCATTCCCTTCATGAGCAGCCTGATCTGCTGGGCCACAGCCTGACGTGGCCACCTCTAGTGACCTCAGCAAAGCCCTACAAACATGCAACCTTCTGATGTTTTTGGTGCCATACCCTTGCTCAGTGGATTTCAGGTGCAGAGGCTTGGCCACCATGGGCCTCCCCAAGCCAATCTCCTCCTACATCCGACGTCATGCTCACATTGACAGAGGAGGTCTTAAGGTCTTGCTGAGAACTAGGCATATACTGAACATTTGCTAAGAGTTTTTCCCAGAAGAAGACTGAGCTCAGCTTTAAAGAACATCAGCATAATGCAGGACAGACAGAGGTTAGTGACTTCAGACTTGGAAAATTGGGTCAAGTGAAAACCCTCACGAAGAAGGGAGGGGGTTGTGTAGACAACTGTGATTCAAAAGCCACTTCATTTGTTCCCAGCTAGCAAAGTTCAAAACCCAAAACACATTTTAAGTCATTTTCAGAAGATTTTTAAAAAGCTGAAGCTTCACATTATATATACATACACACATGTTTTAATTAATACAGATGTTTAATTAAAACATATATATATATGTTTTAATCAAACAGCACAAACCAGTTATCCCAAGAACTTCTGAGAGCTAATGACAAGTGTTAGATAAACCTAGTTATGGTGTATTTCATCTTTGTATAAACCTCTTAACACTGTATGACAACACAAGGATAGCCATAGATCTGTGTCTTACCTTGAGGAACATAAAAATTGATTTAGTTCTCTCAATGGAATGATTTTATTTTTTAAAAATTATTTACAGTCTTAGACTGGATGTAGAATAGACCAGCAAATCATTCCAGGGTACTGGTTTGCCCCAGCAATTTTAACTGGTGTCCTATGGGACTACATAACTGACATTTTAAGTCTTGTCTCACATTTGAAATGATATTTGAAGAACCATTATAACCTACACCAAATAAGGAAGGAGGAAATTTTATGATTACCTTGGATACAAGAGCTACAAACTTGTTCCTGCAAAATTCTTAGTAAGGCTTTAATTGTAACCTAAGGGATGCCAAATAAAAAAGAAAAATTGTTTTGGAAGATGAAGCTCCATTTTGCAACTGGCTGTATGATATGCATGAACATACTCAGCACACAAATTCCAATTGGACTTTTCCATTAGGAAGATTATTATTAAAAAACTATTGCCAAGTTTTAAAAATAGTTTGGGCAAAGGAGACCACAAACAATAACTGCATCACTTCCACTGAATTTCCAGAGCTCCATTTTTGCTGCTAGAGTATCATTTCATTAGAGCACCTCAATCCAGGCAGACTCGATGGGGCTTCTCATTTGGATAAGCTAGCTTGGCCTTCAAATTCCTTGATGGATGAAGGCAAAGATTCAGAACATGGGCCAGCAAAATGACACCAGATGTTGTACAGTAGTTTATATAACATATAACTAAACTATGCTTTGAGGCCCGGTAACATGAATATCAGCCTCTTGAACCTCAACTCACACCTCAGAGTAATGCTGTGACAAAGTGATCTCACTGAAAGTTTTCCTTATGGTTTGTAGTTCAATTCCATTCAGAGACTATCAATTAAACAGCAACAAGAAAACAATAGAGGCTGGATATTTTAAAAAAATTTTGCCTCAAAACCACTTTCAAGAGCCAAATGCTTGGGATAAGAGGCTGACAACACATCCATAAGAAACCCAGATGCACAAGTAGCGTGCATAGCACCTGTGTGGTCTGATGCAAAAGCAACTCCTCTCCTCTCTCATTCAACCTTCTGCAGTAATGTTCTTCACCTTGATTCTCATGTATTAGGTACTGGTAACAGCAGAAACCCAAAATAACTATAGACAGATCTATCTGCCTGTGTGTTCACACACATACACACAGATTTTTCATCAAGGTTTGCTTTCCACTGAGTAGAATACTGTAATGCAGAAGGAAACCAAACAGCAACCGTCACTGGGACACACACCACAGACACATCCACAAGTCCTCCCATCAAACAGGCTAATCAAGGACATTTTTTTTTTGTGAATTACTGGCTGAAAAAGAAGTAAAATTATTGCTAGTATCCCTGTTTGTTGGTTGGTTGCTTTTGTGTTTGTTGTGTTGTGTTTTGGTTTGGGTTTTTTTTTTAATTCCTTCATGTTGCAGCCTTTGCAGCATTTCTCAAGTTTTGGTTTCCACTGATGAAGCGTCGGTGAATTTGAAGGAGAAAACGATGCAAGTTAACAACCTGTTGAAGAACTCTGGTTTGGGTCTCTAAGAGAAATATTTATCCAGGTGGTAAATATTCATCTTCACAATTAAACAGAAACTCTTTGGTGCACCTTTGACTCAAATCTTTCTCCTGGCAGAACATTCTCTTCTCAGTGCCTTTACTCCTTATTTTCCGTGGTGAAGATACATTTAATCCTCTCAAGAGGGTAAAGTGATACAGCTAGAAAGTTGAGAAAAGAGCAACAACACACACAAACTCTTATTACTCACTCACCTGACCAACACTGAACCCAGTCACAGGGCCAGCTTTACAGGTGGAATGGAAGTCCCTTAATCCACTCCACATTGCCGGTTAACACTTCATTCCCACTGCTAAAAAACTATATGCAGAGATACAACCAAATCTTCTGTCATCATGCAGGAAACTTAAAAGAATCCCCACACTAAATCTAAATAACATTCCTGTTATTTCCTTTGCTCTGAAAAGAGTCCTTTTCTGTATCACCTAATTTCACTCTGCAGAAGTTGGTGGGGTTTTGTTTGGTTTTTTTTTAAATTAACATTTATCCAGCAATGAGCTTTCCTCTAAATAACTCTGGACCACGTAAGACAGACTAGAATTTTGAGTCAATGCTGTGGGCATAAAAGGAAATAGGTACTACTGCCTGAAGAACTCTTTTTACTATTTGGTAGTCTAGCTTTCCACACATCTCAGGACTGGCCTTTACTCCTCTAAACTGATGAAATGGAAGTTCAACATGCAGTACCGGAAGCTGGTGGTTGGGAGGGAGACTTAAGAGATACAGTTTGAAAGATAGGAGGTAAAACATAAGAACATATCTGTCTTTCAAACTGAAGTGGTCTCCAGTGCAGTTTGGTTTCCTCCCAACAAGGACTGGGATTTCCATGGCTCCTTCCATCCCCTGCATCACCAGAGAGCACCCGTTGTCACAGACAGACATATCATACCAAGTATGGCAACCTGAGGCTTAACCTATAGCTGTAAAGTTCCATTGTCACAGCTAGAATAAAGATCCTTGTGGCATTAGTAAATCAAGCTGCCGTTGGATAAGGACCTCAAGCAGTTGCATTATTTATACTGGTTTCATTTTTACACACAATAAGACTGGCTGCAACTACTGATTCTGGAAGCGTCTTAATAAATGCAGTCCCTTAGATAGGGGAGCTTTAGGGCAGGTACAAAAGAATATATATGCATGGCTTCTGTTCCATATAGCTGAAAGAATCCAGTAACAAAGACAAATTAACATATTACAGAAGAGGAGAAGCAGCAGCATCAAGAATTACATTGGTCTAGTTTGGAAAACAGTTGGCTAGCAGGATTCACAGCAAATTCAAGTATCATTATCTTCAAAACCCAATTAACAAGCCATCTATAAAGAAGGGCTTGATGCAGAAGAGTGGCAGATGCACAAGTCCTCTTTGTCTTTTGAACTCAAATACACATTTTTCTTTTCCTTGCCTTCTAAGCAGAGAAAGTACCACATTAATGAACAACTTTACTGAAAGCCACGTGGGCTTACCAAGTAATAGCCCATCTAACCAAGTGTGCTTTGACTTCTGCTTACTCAGAGGAGGAACTATTGATGTCTAGGAAGGAAAAATGAGAGAAAACAGAGTAACTCCCTAGTGCATCTGACACCAAAAGTGTCTATCAGTTCAGTGAGGTACCTGAGGCTGAATTCACGGTTACCCTAAAACCAGTATGAGAATTCTCCCTGCCACCTCATCCAGCCAGAGGTGGCCATGCAGTGACCATGCAGCTCCCTGGCAGAGCTGCATCATTCCAGCTGCATGCTTGGCACCGCTGCTTGGCTCAGGGGGAAGAATGAAGCTTTTATACCTTTCTGATCACCATCCAGTACTCTGCTCGGAGAGATTCAATCTGCTGACAGCACAAGAACAACTCCATGAGGTCAGCTTGAGAAATAATTTCCAGCATTACTACCTGCTTTCACATTAAGCTTCTGATAAATTGCAACTGCGCACATCATGGCCATCACTTTGTTAATATAAAAATCATGCATTTCATAACACACTGAAAGTGAAATAACTTGTGTGAAAAGCTGTGACTCCCAAATCTTCTACAGAAGCTTCACCATTGTCCTGTTAATCTGAAAATGCTGATGCCATCTGAAAGCACCCACACACAATGCTTCCATGACATATCTACCAACAAAATAACCACAAGTAAAAACCAGATGGGGTTTTTTTTTGTAAAGCATTTGCTTAGCTAAAGCTGTTATTTGCCTCCTACAGTGCCACACGCTGCTAAGATACTGCTCCCTATTTCAAACTCCAGTAGCATCCCTTTATAGCACAGAAAGAAAGTCAGGTTATGCTGGTGTTTGTTAAAATGGAAATGAGATGACATCACATTCCACTCACTTTGCAGCTCCTGAGTTATTGCATGTGGTACCTGTATCTAACTGTATTCATTTACAAAAAATAATCCATCTTGAAATTAAAGCATCATTCATAGTAATAGAGAAACAGAGAAATGCTCAGGGTAGTTTTCTCATTTTTCACTGAAGAAATAAGCCAGTAACATCCCCTCCACAACGTGAAAAATACGACCACAACAAGAACTGCCCCACAGCCCAATGCTTCAGAGCAGACCTGTGTTATTCTAGCTGCAGCTCTTCAGTTGCTACGTGCCCCTTCAGCAGAACAATCAACAGCAACTTGTGTGGATCTCCAAAATGCATCAAGGGATTGAGTACATCATCTCCAGGAAATTTCAGGGCTTTGTTAGTTTGCCAGACCACAGCCTCACATCCAGCCAGCGAATCCTACTGTCCCAACACACCAGTGAAAAATGGAGCACTACCTCTAGGATGCTCCTCTAGCATTTTCAACAATCTACCTGCCACTACCTTCTCTCTGCAATCACTCAGAGGAGTGTTTTATTGCATGTTAAAAGACAAGATATGTATTGAAAGTAGCAATTTTATTTGAGTTAAAATTATTTACAAAAACCCAAAGACATACTTCATGAAACTGGTACAAACTATTTTTCCTGCCATTGGCTTTTGCTCCAAAGATCACAGCTGAGAAATACTGTATAAAATAAAAATAGGATTGGATTCAGAAAAGTACTCTACTGTTCTAATTTCCAATTGAGAGTATTTACATAAATATTTACAATGGAAAAAGTTACTTTAAAATTTTAATTTGCAAGTTGGCCTCAAGTACCCTTTAATGCAGAGTTATTTGAGGGTCTAACACACAAAAATGCACTGCAGTTCATAGGGTGATTTCTCCCCCCCACCTTCAAAAAGAAAAAAAAAAATTAAAAAAAAAAAAATCTGCATTTGCCAGTGCTTGACAATTAGTTACATTTTTTAAAAGAACTGTTAAACACTGAGGTAAATCAATTCCCAAACAATTACCAGTGTAACAAAGAAAGGCTTTCCCCCATCATCACATCTGCATTTTATTTTCTCTTGCCATCTCTCCACAGAAAACTCCATAATCAATTTGAAAGCCCATTAGAAGTGACAATTTCTAAAATCGGGAAACTAGACGGGCAAAACAATTTCCTCCTGATGCAGATCACTTACATAAGCTTCTCTCTCTCGACACTGATTTTGTATTTTATTTTTTTTTTAAACCAAGGGGAATACAACCTCAAGAACTTTTCTAAGTTACACTGATACACTAACTTTTAGAAGGTGATGAGAGAAAATGCAAAAAAGTATGACCAACATAGGATTTTTGCCGCTAATCAGTTACTTCCTTACAGAATTCCCAACAATCTGCATTATCAAAAATAGGAAGACATAGAAGGCAGCCACTGTATGTAAAAAATTTACAGCTGGCACTGATACAAAAGCACTAGTTCTTAACTTTATACACGGAGATAACACAAGATCTAAAAGCAGGTTAGATTTCCTGTTATTTCCCCCTCGTTATATATAGAACTAATATTTTTATGGCTTCAAGTTTTACAAATTCAATGGAACAACATGATGCAACTACCTATACAGGTATCTAAAAATGGTGATGAAGCAGATCTCAGAGAGACTCTGCAAATATTCAGGACCACCTTAATAAAAATAATTACCAATTCTCTTGGTCTGAATAATGAGTGCAAGACAAAAAAAATAGTTAAAAAAGGTCACGTATTTTCTGGGATTCTTTGTTCCACTTAGTCTTCAAACACAATGCTTTGCTGTGAACTAGACCTCAGACTGAACAAAATCTTAACTATATCAGCAATTTAAGGCTTTGTGTTGTATGCATTTAAACTTTGTCATACTACAGAAGAATGAAATAGAAAGATTATGTCAGCTGGAAACATTAATCCCCATTGGTGTTTTAGCTTCTTTAACATTCTTCCCCTTAAAACATCCAAATTCTTTGTATTGAGCATTATAAAATACATATTGAGTGCTTCCTTGAAACAAATTAAAACAGCATTTCAAAGTTTTTGCTTATTAAATCTGTAAACTACCCTGGGATTAAATCTCTCTCTGGTTTGGTTTCGGGTTTTTGTTGGATTTTTTTTATATTTTTTTTTTCTTTCTTAAACAGGGCACAACTTCTTAGAGTTACTGTTTCTTTTGTGGATAACATACCCTCAAATGGCTTTGCGTGTTGATGGGTTTGCATGCTTCTTGGAACTACAAAGTGTTACAGTCTATCAGTTTACAGTACATGGGCCATGACAGTTTTAGAAGTGAGAAATAGTTCAACAACCTAATTTCAATCAAAACAGTATAAAAAATAAACTATCCAATCCTTGCCTCTTTGGATTCCAACAAATTTTAAATATAGACAATAGTTAAAATCACAAAAGTATTTAAAAATTTATATTTTATGATTTTGGAATAATCTAGTAATAAAAAGAGCAAGAGCAAATTAAACTCAAATAGGAGCAGTGCTGCTGTCCAGAACTTCTTTATTAGAACATGTGTTTGATACCTCAGTAGCTAAGCTGCCTTTGCACCTGGCTGGCATGAAACAGTGGCTCAACAGTAAACAGCAGTTGCACTATCAGCAGCAAGTTTTTTCCCTTGACACTTGTCACAAACAAAGCAAGAAAAAAAGATAGGGAGGGTAAACCCTGCCAAAAAAATATTTAAATACTGCACTGAATCATAAACAGCATGGTTTCTTTATTTACTTTCCTCAGAACCTTTTTCCCCTCATTTTTGATAGTTGCAGATTGATGTAGTAACTGTCTTTTAGAAAATGCTGAATTCATGGTTAAGAGACCAGGTAGCCTTAAAAATCTGAACACGAATGACACGGATGAATGCTCTCGGTATATCCTTCAAGGACTTCTTTCATGACGACTTCTTTTGTCTAAGGGTAGCTCCAGCATTAGAGTGCCTGCAGCGGAAGTTAAGTATCTAGCAGTGTTCCAAGTATTCAATCACCCTAGAGATAGATTTCTGGCCTGTTGTTCCAACAGCACACTGCAAAATGTAATAGAAAACACAAGTAACAAACAAGCATTTGTAACGCCTCTTGAAAATATTTGAGAGCTACGCTCGTTGCAGAATTGTAGTTTTTAAAAGGATGCAGCAGTAAAAGCAAATAGGTTCAGGCAGAGGATTCAAAAATATTTTCCTAACCAGTCACAATCAAATGGACATGAAAGTAGCTTCATCCCATTTACTACCAAAATAATGACAGACAAATGGATTTTCAGCATTAAAAAAGAAAATTATCCTGTGGTCTTCTGAAGACACAAACTGAAAAATGTTAAATGCTTCTTAAAATGTATGGACTGTTAGCAGAAAACACAATTACAAAAATATCTGCATGCACCAATTTAAAACATGTATTACTTACAGTAAGATTCATAAAACTGAGAAATTTTTTGAGCATTTCAGTCATTATTGAGAAGTCCCCTTCAGGCAAGTACTCCCGCACGGTAGTCACGTTGATCTGAGGAAGAAACCCATCTATTTTCATTTGGGAAATATTATTCTGACACAGAACTACATTACTCGAAATGTGAGGTGCAGTAAGACAAATACATTTGTGGCATTAGTAAGATGGCTTTTGTTGTCATCTCTATGATTCAAGCCTCTCTTTAGCAATACTCACACATTTACAGCGTTTATGTTTCTAGGAAACAATTGCTAAAATAATTTGTTGTTGGTTTTGGGTTTTTTTCATTAAAGATCGTTATCACCATCAGACCTCCTCAGGACCTACAAGATTATCAAGAACTTAAATCCCCACCAGATTACTCTCCTGTCATGGAAAGAATCTCCCTTTATAATTGTTAAGGGCTCAGAATTATTGAGCTTACTGTCAATATCACTCCAAACACTAAAACTATAGGGAAACTACTTAGCTGAAAAGTACAGCATGTTAAAACACACTGCTGCCCTTATGGCAGACTCAGATCTGAAAGGCAGGTCTGAACCTCATTTGCATTTCAGCATATATTTGACAGGAGAGATTCTGAAATTCTCAGCTGCTACAGGTCCATATTTTTAAGTTTTGGCTTCAACTTTTTTTTAATGCATTTTCAATCAGAGGCAAACCATCTTCAACTGCTAACAGACAAAATTTAATGTAATTTCATGAAGGAAAAAATAAAGCAGACTGATGAAAAAAGAATAATCAAGTCTGCTGACTGCTTGCTTATTCAAACTACTGAAAAATAAAGCAAGCTTTTATAATTCTGAAACAGGCAAGCCAAATTGCCTTTGCCTTTCTGAACTAAGTTCATCTGTTGTCTGTGCCTAACAGCTCAGGGGAGAGAGGCGGAAGAGGCTGAACGTTCAGTTCCAACTGTTTTTGATAACCTTACTGATGTTCAAAAACTGTGTTTTGGATGGAACATCTCTGGCCGCTTCTCACAAAGCTATATACATCAGTGTAGCTTCATCAATGACCTAGATCACATTCGACTCAAATTTAACAAATCCATTTTGAAACTACAAATTACTGCTTCACTAAAAACTGTCCTGGACCTAAGAGAAAGGTATGAACTTTTTCCCTTACTGGACTTTCTTGGCAGAGACAGCCCAGAAGCAAAGCTGTGTAGGAGGCCACAATGCAGTCTTCCATGTGCTTTCCAGCATGCTGAAGAGCTGTAAAGAGAGACAACTGAGCATCCTGTATTCTCTGAGTAGCTGGTATCTTTCACTGCTTCAAATACAATCTTTCGTTATCACTTTTCACAGTTCTTTTTTCTCAAACAAAAGGAACTCTTGGACTGAGACTTCAGAGGTCAGAATCAGACAAACTCTGTACTTACTAACTCAGCAGCACATTCTGGAACAGAGAAACGGTGTCCATCTGCTTTCAACACATTACATGATATAGTATTTTATTAATTGCCATTTTACTGTGCACACTCGTATGCTTAACACACCAAAATACAAATGTTGTGTGTGATACTATAAACAGTAAGACTTCCACCAAAAGAAGCTTATTGTGTTAAAGATAACAGACATAGCACCTTTTGCTAAGGACTCAGTATTTTAGCTGCAGACACCAGTGGATGGAGCTACAAAAGGGAGAAAGGATATAAAGCAAGGTTGGAGAAAGTAACATACTGCACCTACTGTTAGAAGATTAAAACACTATTACAAGTAATACTATTAGTTACTCAAAGTAATATATACTAGTAAATGATAGTTTCGGGTCTGATGTTTCAGACCTGACATTTTCCAGAGACAAACTACATAACTCAGCTTAGAGATACTCACATTCCTGGAACAAACTACCAAGGCACTACACAGGTACCTGAGATACAACTGGTGGAGTGAGAAGAGAACTCAAGACAGAGGAGATGGGGACAGAAGTATACATGCAAATAGGGAGGGGAGAAAAAACCCAACTGTAGGAGTAGCATGAAACAAGAACAGGTCATGATACCCTGAAAAACAAAATTAAAGCAGGTAACTATCAAGGACTGTTTCAGAAGAACACGATAAAGGTTTAAAAGCCACCCCTTCCAGAATATTTCTTACACAGAATGCTTCTAAAAAGTTCTTGGTCTTTTTTTTCCTGTTGTTTTGTTTGTTTTGTTTTCTTCTTATAGGGAACGGATAGAAGTTACTGTTAAGAAAATAATAAGTAGCATAACTTCTTCCACTTCTCATGCTTCAGCTCAGCAACTGCTCCTACTTAGGATCTCTAAAAGTTTCACCTGGGCAATAGGCTGAGAAAAATCTCAGCCCAAGAGACTGCATGGAGATAGGCAGCAGAGGACAAGGTGGAAATTTATGCAGTCACAGGGTTCTTTGCCTTTTTTGAGCTCATCACAACCACACAATGTACCTTTATTGAGATCAAGTTCTTCATCATCTTCTTCTTTCTTATCTTTCTCTTCAGTACTGTCTGTTTTTTCTGTGGAGACCCACTGTATCTCCCCACTTGTCTCTTGCCATTCCCCACTCTTATCGTGCTGAGCAGTAGGAGCTTCTTTAATCAATTCATCTGTCTGGCTCTCAGCCAACTGTGCCGCTCGCTCACGCTCAAGGAATAGCTAGTGGAGAAAATTTCAGGAGAATTTCTATTATAAATTAAACCCTAAACACACTGAATTCATACTTGAAAGTTTATTTCCTCTTCAAAATTCACCACTTAATACGCTTACTTTCTGATACTTTCCTTAACAATAGCCTTTTCTTCTTCAAATGTATTTTATCCCAATACTAATGCTGTGCTCTAGGAAAAAAGCCTCCCTCCCCAGTGCTCAGCCAGTCTGCAGACTTCTCTTGGGCAGTGTAAATGTTTAATCATTTTCTTTGAGATACAGCTTGGAAGACTAAAAATTGCTATGTTTTCCTGTCTGTTTTTTTCTCTACCAATCCTCATTTTCTTTTCATGTCACCTATCCCTTCTTTGCTCTCTTCACGCTTCCCTTGCAAATATGACAAAAAAAACCAAATTAAAAGAGTAATTTAAAACGACTTATCAAGGATGTGACTGAACCAGCAATCTCCTATTGTGCACATTGGTTATTTCTCAAACCATACAACCAGTAGTTTTAAATATTGCTTTGCCAAGCTGTATATATTAAGATATTTAATATTATTTTTATTGTTGATTTTTTTTTTGTCTGATGCTGAACAGTTTTTCACGTAGTTAAATGGAAGCACTGCTAAAAGCATCCATAAAGTTCTCTCTATTGAAATAAAACTGCTGCAATTTCCTTTTGGTTCTTTTATTTTCGTTTGCATGGTGGAACTCATTCACCAAAATTACTGGTGGCTTTTTTTTCTTTTTAAACCAGTTAGTCTATACAGCATTTAAGAGTGCTGTTTCGCACACAGAATCATTGCATCCATATTTTACTGCTCTTATAAAGCAGGATTCTTAGTTGTTTGTTTTTTTTAATTTAAAGTTGCAAGCCCACCAAAAAGATGGCACTTTAAAAAAAATCATCTATGGAAGAACAGTATGTAAGGAAAAAGTGGCTTACAGTTTTTACAGCTGGTTTAAAAAGAAACTGGAAGTAAATCATTTAGGAACAAGAAAGCTAAAAATAAACTGTATAGGAACCAGAAAGCTTTATGGAGAGCGAGAGCTGCCTCTGGATGTCTGTAATAATGGTGCCCCTGTCTTTTACCAGGAAACCTATTTCTCTAATGGACAGTAGCAAAGAAGTCAAGTTGTGAGCAGCACCCTTCCTACCCCACTATGCTGGGGTATTACTCAAAATACTAAAAAGAAAACAATTCTGACAAATCTTTGCTGCCGAGCTCTCCCTCCCCCCTTGACAGTCCAATGAGAAATGGTAACTATTACAGGAAAACCACATTTCTTACCTGCACTAAAGCCTGAACAGCATCAATCTGTCCAGTTATCTTTAGGCTGTCATCTCCTTCTCCCGTACAGAACGAGTCAAAAGAACAGGATGTTTCCATGTTGACAAGACAGTGCCTATTCCGTGCACTGTACTCTACCAGATTGATCAACAGACCCAATCCCTACAAGAATTGGAGAGTCAAACAGGATTACACACATTAAAAAGGGATAATTTAGCAGAAAAACATCTATCCAGATAAATGTCATCTTTGGGCCTTCTCTTTCTAAGTATACATGACTTACTAATGCACCTTTGTGAAACAGTTTGATAGGCAGAGGGATCAAGATTAAAAGAAATATGAGGCTAAACTGAGATCCCTGTAAACTAGAACTGTATGTGGGACTCTCTGGTTTTCCAATTGGGAACATGAAAACATTTTTTAAAGACGAGATTTTATTTATTAATTAGGGATTCAGGTATCCAACCTTCAGCTTATATTCTTAAAGACCCATCAGGTACGCAGTTGCACTGCTGCTATTTAGGCCACACAGGCACATTTTACATAAGCTGAGGTAAATTTGACCAAGTCTTTATTCTCCAACAATAACATCCAGCATATTTCTGAAGCTGAAAGGACATCTGAGGCAGATGTATTTACCTAAACCTCTTTTCATCTAGCACTGCACTTTTTCCCACCAAACACAGGGAAAACGGTTAGAGCTCAAAAATCGCCAAATCCTTATAGAAACTTATAGTACCTCACTAAGTATAGAGATGGTCAATGAAAACTGTAGAGGCTGCTTCTTAATTTGGAACCAGAGTAGTTAACTGCCAAAGAAGGGGGCAAATCATTTCATGTTAATTTAGCAAATACAGTATCTTACCAGCACCCGAATATCAAATCTCTGTTCTTGAGGTAGGAACTTGGGAACCTGAAGCACACAATTCATAGCTGTGCCTATCAGACCATCTTGTTCACCTGTTTTTGTACTACCCCATTCTGTAAACAGAAAGTTTAGAGGTTGAATTTTGAAAACATTCCTTTTCATAATTGCAACCAGACTGATAACATTTTGGCCCTACAGACAATGGGACTCTCGTAGCCAAAGAATGCATCTTAACACTTACTACTTGCAATTACTCATCCAATTAGCAAAGACAAATTACTGATTACTGTAAAGCAAACATCTATGACACACTGCTGCTTTATTGCATTGTATGAGGAAAAAACCATAATTAGCATCAGAGGTTATGCTGTATTCTACCTGATGCTTTAACACAGAATATGCAAAATGTCTGTTTGTTTTACCATTATCATTTGTCAGGTTGAGCAAGACACCAATGATGGCCCTCATACAGTCTTCCACTGCTTTACCCACATGGTTGGTTACATTCTGGTGAGGCAGAGGCTTATTGTCTGGTAAACAGATACTGTCTTCAGCACGATTATATCGCTGGATTAACTCCTCACAATGCTGCAGTGCTCTGCAGGGAGAAGATGCACAAAAGTTACTTCCAAAACATACAGGATGTTCCACCTTCATACTCGTTCCACAAAGAAAAAAACCTCAAATACAGAGCTTATGCAGAATTTTGCTGATGCCCAGATGCCCAGTCTGTAGGGAGAGGTAAATTTACTACCTCTAAAATCTTTTATGAGCTCAACTGAAATTGTGAAAACAAAAATGAGGAAAGCTTACAGCAAGGCTTACAGCTTTATCAGGAGCAAAAGTTATTTTTTCTTTTCAGCTTCATCATGTGGTCTTACAAAAGACATCTCCCCTCTCTACAAAGCCAGCCTCTCCTATCCTCTGACCATCACAGCACACCACTGTTTTGATTGTGTTACCTAAATATTCTCAGAGCTGTTCCTAGTAAGAAACAAATAAATTTACTGCTTCCTAGCAGTAAAGTCTCAATCTTATAATAGTACTGGGCCACATGAATGGTTCTAATGCATGACCTTAGTTTGATGTTAAACTGACACCGAAGTGAACGACAAACAAAACTAAATATGTCAAAACTGTATGTTGGTCTAAATATCACAGTAAACTGTGGGATTTGGGGTTGGTTTGGTTGCTAGTTTGGTTGTGGTTTTTTGTTTGGTTGGGTTTTTTTTTTATTTTAAAGAGATATGGAAAATATCTAACCTACAACAATGAAATTATGCTTCCAATGAGGTCTGCAGAGTGAAAATTTCAGCTTAATTTGTTCTGTAATGAAAAGCAGTATAAGAGGGATACAATGTCTGCCAGTCAACTGAGACCTCAGCCACACTGACAGATGTTTTAGAGGTGTTTGTATCTTTGCCAGGGAGAACAGATAAACACAGAATTTCACTGTTTTAATTCTTATTTACACTGGCAATCCTGTTTTGCTCCTTTTCAGTAAACACTTAAGTATAATTAAAATGCAATAAATAAATGTAGCTTCCCAACTGCCTCCTTCTGTGTTCATATTAACTTGGTACACAAGGAGCTGAATCCACAGTTTGCAGCTTCTACAGAACCACCAACAGCAGCTCTACATATTGGTATCATCTAAATTCACTTTAACATTACTTAATGAAAACCAACAGTGGAAACTGTGGGGTTTTCCCCCTAGAACCTTCTGGTATAACAACTGTTATCTTTTATATAGAACAATATATAACCATTACACATAGAAATTGTTTTATATATATATATATATAATTGTTATATATAACAATTGTTTATCTTTTTTTCCCTTTCATATGCAGTGATTTGCAAAAATGTCTTTCGGTTACAGCTTACTTAGCTGAGGAAACTATGAGTTGCGAGTCTTTGTAAGCTATCAGATAGCTCTGATTTTCTGGATTATGCACAGTTACCTAAAAAGAGAAGGAGAAAGTCTTATTAAACATGGGAGTGTTTTCCTTGAAAGAGAAGCATTTCCTTACACTATCATGCCACTTTATTCAGTTCCACATTTCTTGGTTGTTAACCAGAGTACACTTTCACTTTTGAGTGTAAACTTTGCACTTTAACCACTATTTCCTTGGAGTTTTCACCTTGTATTGAATGACACAAGACTGTGGCATTGATGATATCTTCCCTGATACAGTAAGTACAGAAACTGTGTGGCAGAATTCTGCCACAGCAGAACTCTGAACCTATATCCTGGAACTACAGTATCCCAAGTATGCATGTGTATGTCAATATACGTAAAACCCATAACCCAGAATACAGTAACATACATAATGTTACCTAAGCTCTGCTTCTGAGGCCTTATGCATACAACCATCAAAATTAATTTTTAACTTGATTCCCTTGACTGAAATTCTGAGTCAATTTTCAGAAACAGCAGAAATTCCTCTCAAATTTACATGATTTGGTGTGTTTTTTGTTGTCTCTCCCAAGTTCCTAAGGATCTTACTACATCACAAACCACCCTTAAGTTTAAATGTGAATATTCTACCATTAAACAAGGCTCATCTACTGCTGCTTGGCAATGCCATCTACCTTTTCTGAAAGAGAAAACAGATTATATAGATTGTAATTTTTTGATACACTGACGAATCTATCAATCTATCTGTTCCATCTAACATCTATTTATAAAGCAAAACTGGGACCTGAAAAATTTCTCCCTGTTCAGAAGGCAAGTAAAGAGCTAGGTGCCACTAATTTTTAAGCAGGCACTCTTAAATTAGTTCTTGAGCAATTGTCCATCTTTCTCAGTTTTTAGCTTACTTCTACACTATGTTTGAGTCTGTTCTTCTATTTTAGCAAAGAAAACAAGTTACCACTGTAGCTGTTTGCCCTCTAACTTGGGTTTAAGGTGTTCGTTAAGCTTCAGACCTGTACTCTGGACCCAAATGCTGCTTTCTTATTTGTGGAGATGTACTGCTGATTGCAGCCTCTTCTGCTTGCTTACTGGATCACAATACAACGAGAGTAACGCTAGTAACAAACAGGAAACTCAGCAAAACAAGGCATTGTAGGGAAACATATGCTCAGGATTTCTGTCAATTACAAAAGTATTATGTATTTTAATTCTGCTCAAAGTTCTCATCAAAAAATACTTGCCATCTCAATGTACATGCTCAACTGATTACAGGGCTAGTTTGACACTCGGGGCAGTCTTCCCTTTCAGCGCACAACCAGCTGAGCTTTGACAGTACCAATTCTTAAAATATACATCAATTTATTCCTTCTAAGAAAATGCTGCTTCTGTAATCAGGTGGTATTGCTAGACACACTAGAGCGCCGAAACTCGTGCCTCAAAGCCAAGAGCATACATAAACAGCAACTTTTGGTCAGAACATGAGAAAAAACCCATTATGCTATATTCAGTTATTCTCACCAAAAATAAACGTGCAACATTGTATGTAGATACAGAATGCTAAAAGAAAATTTTAAACAAACATTGCAGGAACACTCAAACATCATAAAGTTAGTATTGTATAAATAAACTAACCAACATTACAGTGTTGTTATTATGTAACTATACATTAAAAGAACGCAACACTGGAAAGGTCTGGTTGAGCAAAAGCAGTTTCCAGGAATGCCAAGCATTTGCTCATACTCACACTTTCCAAGACCCGTAAACATCTTTCTGCACCCCATAACGAAGCAACCAATTTCTCTTCATTTTCATCACTGCTTAGGTGATCCACACATTCTTTAACTAAACAAGAAAAAGAAGTTGTTTTCCATTATCAGTACGAGGTTCTTCAAAACGCAGGAGCACAAACAAACTAGCTACTCAGAGTTGCTATCAACTTTGTTTAATACTTTATATGAAGCCCTAATAACAGGAAACAATCACAAAGACATGATCAGCATTCCAAAACTTTTCATTTCTCCAAGTAAATAAAAAAACCCCAACGCCACTGTACGATTTTGGACTTCGAGGTTTGTTGCCTATCTGTGTATTTTATTTTCTACTGACAAGGGAGAGATTGTGCACAGCATGTACACAGCACATGGCTGTGTTCCTAAACTGTGATGCACTGTGTTGTGCATGAGAAATAAGATGCAGCACGCATACTCTCCCCTCACTTTACAAGTCTGAAACTGCAAGTTGAACTCTTTTGTCTCTTCAATCCTTTCTTTGTCCATCCTTTGCTTACTTGAGGCCAAGCTTTATTCAGCTTAAGAACTCAGTTTAGAAATGTCCCTTTTCTTATCTGTGAGATACTTATCCAAAAATCATAGCCAGGACAGATCTTTTTAAAAATGGAAACAAACCCCCCCACCATTTCTTCTTGAAGAGCTGACTTCCTCTGGGACATTTACTTAAAAATATTAGGCCTAAAAATAATTCTAGAACACTGTAAAGGAGATTTTACTCTAGAATCAAGCGTGCTGAACTTGTGTTGCACAGAGATATGCAACACAGTAATCTGTGTTATGTTTAAGCTCAAAACATTTTTAATCTTGCACATTATATGCCACATTATACATTCTGTTTAATCTTACAACCACATTCAATCCCACATGCAAGAGATTAAAGTCACTAATATTTCCCAATTATGTACTTTAAACATTGCTGTGAAAAATACATCATGTTTCTATTTCTAACCACAGAAAGTGAACATTGAGAGAAGTAAACTTCTTAGTAAGAGTCACTAATTTTTCACAGTGTCAAAGAAGTATTTCCAATGTACCTTTATCTACAATATGATCAAGACCACCTAGAAGTCGCAGTTCTTCTTTAAACCAGTCTCCAGCTCGTTTTGAGGTGAGAGACAGTAATGTCTCCATTGCCAAATGCCCAGTCTGAAAGAGTCAGGTCCCAAAATTAGTGAAATCATCATATGCAGCTATAGCAAATATGTCAAATCATCAAAATACTGGTCACGTAAAAATCCATAAGAACAAGTTATAGGTTCAGAGTAGAAGAAGCCACCAGAGGGAGCAAGAAGAGACTGAAAAATGCAGGCATCTTTAAAAGAAAGAAAGAAAGAAAAAATGACTTGGAACTGGTAAAAATGTACTTTGCATTTTCAACTTCTTCTTGATTTTATTGACAGCTCAGAAATCCTAAGCAGCCCCCTTTCATCTGTTTCTCTTGTTACCGAAAGAAACAAGTGGAGGAAGGAAACGGACAAAGCAGCCAGGCAGGAAAAAACCCAGAAAAGCCACAGTGAACACTGCTTCTCTGTCTCCCAGATACACTGGCTCTGTTGCATTCTAATGTAGGTATTTTGTGGGGTTTATTTGAAGGTAGCAATTAAACTAAAACACTGTAGGAAAATCTTACTGTATTTACTGATTTTTTTTTTTAAAGAGGAATACATATAAAAATTCATCAACGGCAAAGATAAGTTTATTCTCTGCAAATTGCAACTGAAGATTTTAGGTGATTACCTTAGTTAATATCCTGTGACGTTTTTAATCAAAACTAACAACCCATATAAAGTCAAGACTGTAACTTGTTTTTCCAAAGGCCTCCAATAAAAGGCAATATTAATCTCTAATAAAAGGCAAATATGAATCATAAAACATAAATATACTTATCAATTTGCACCTATACAGAAGTGACCAGGACAGAATTCCTTAACACCTGGAAAACTTCCAGGCAAATCTGGACTACTATAAGGTTAATCATCTCATAAATGGTACATAAAGACAACAAGGCAAGGTCAGAGAAAGAGCCACAGATCTCATTCGAGCCAACTGATTCTAACTACTCAAGTTATCTTCCTCCCTGATTTGTAAGCAAGGAGGGCTGTGCAGTACCTTCCAGGATCCAAGTTCAAACCTCAGCACCTCCTGGTAGTAACAGTACTCACCAGGCTTGAGTAAACACCCATTTGTCTTGGAAAATCACGTTATAAATTGTATGAGCCCCCCTAACACCTTCAGCTCCTTTCCTTGTTTTCAAAACACTTCTATCCAAGGAGGAAAAGAAAGTTGAAGATTAGCCTTGATAAAAATGAGTTACCACCTGAAATCAGTTAGTTGGATTTGTGTGGAGCACACTCTGCAGCACACTGGCACTGCTGAACACAGACTTAGCAACAGCCATCTCCCAGTGTAAAGGGAAGTGTCCTCGGGTCCTGAGCATGTTGTGTGGGACAGGAGAACGCAAGCAGCAGCACACCTACCCCAGGTCACTCCTCTGCAGGCCAGCAGTCTCTCAATTCCCCATCCCAGAGGGAACAAAGCTGCCAGTAGTCCCGCAGCAGTTTCAGCACCTGGGAAACCCCTTTAATTGCCAGCAGCCCCTCAACAAGTCCTCCCCCAGGAGGGAAACCAACTACACTTGGTTAGTGTTCCCATTTCATCACCGGGACGTACAAGATCCAAAACCTCAAGCTTTTAAAAACCTTAAGTTAAAAACATAATGCTAAAGAACAGGAGGATATTCTTAGCAATGGATAGAGAACTTCCCTTCTGAGGCCACCCAAACGAGACAGCATGTGAAGGGAGGAGGGGAGAGAACCTGAAGACAGCAGTTGGACAGATCCCTAGTTCTCTAAACCTGGTTCCTTTCGCTTTTATAGCCTGAGCTTGAAAATATTTTAACATGGGTATGTGGAATCATGCCTAATCTAAACCTGATTGATAGAAGCTTATTAAGAAGGTGTTTACTCCTTCGAGATCTTAACAGCTTCAAGAGATTAGTTAACCTCCTAAATACCTTTCTTTACCATGAAAGCTCCAAGTCCACACAATATGGAAAATATGGTGCTTAGTGTTCTGCCAAAGGGTATTAAGACTTCAAAAAAACTCCAGGAGAATATAATTTGATATTTATAGCACTGGACATAAGAACACGATTTTCAATTTTTTAATAAAGATGATTCAAACCATGTAACCCTTTTGCTGTTGAGGAAAGTAATCAATTCTATCCAATTTTTATGTCAATTACTATGAATTTTTAACACCAAAGGTCTAAAACATGGTTCCCTTTATCTTTCAGCCTTATGCTGAGAGTGGAAAGTAAAATAACCTCTTTCACCAACTGAAAAGAGAAGACACTTGTGAAGGTTTTCATTATGATGCAACAGAGAGGAGCTAACTGCAAATATCAGCTACAGAGGCCTCTGCTCACTGCCAGGCAAGTGCCATTTGCTAACATGAAGGCTAAGCTCTTCAGGTTTTATCTTCTTGTAAGCCAGGAAAAAAACCCCAACCTGGAACAAGTTCAACTTGCGGAGAACTCCTTTTCAATTTCTGGGTTTACATTTTTAATGTTCACAGCAGTTTGGAAAATAGAATCCTTTAAATACCTGTTTGAGTACTCAAAAATGAATCCCAACTAACTTCTAGCCAGTCCTACAAACAACATTTTCTGTGGAAAGAGACAGGCAGTATTGAGCATCTCTGTTTGATCTGTGTAACATTAAAAAAACCCAAACAACTGAAGGTGTAACTGGTTAGGCACAAACTGGAGTTATCAACTTGATCTTCTACATAGGAAGTTCATTATTGTCTCAACACTGCTGCTATCATAAACTGGAAGAGAACCCAATAATCTCACTTGGCTTGCATATACTCCCTAAACACTACAGTCTCTGCTTCTAGATGGTGCAGTACTGTTGTATTCAATGCATCTAGAAAAACAGCTCGATGTAATTTTAAGAAACAGATACCTCAGGAAAAAAACCCAACCCAAGCAACATCTGTAACTGATGGCCTGGGATAGTATTACTCATGAACAACTTCCTTGCAGGTCAGATTCCCTTTTAACATGTCCTCTCTCTTTAAAACCCACGCCTAAGAAAACACAAGAACAGAGTTACAATTAATGAAAACCCACCAGGCTAGCTCAGATTTTGAGTAAGAGAAAAGCTGCAGTAGGAGACAGGCTTCTGTGTGGCTGGATGCTTTAGCAGTGAGGAACCTCTACCAGCTGGTTGATGCTTACTAAAGGGAGCGGTCTCACATTTTATTGAGCAAAAAATATCCTGGTACTGACAGAGTGAGCTACATGAGCTGCATTCAGTGCCAAACCAGCACTGAAATAAGACACTGATTGTACCAATTCCTAGCTGATCGCCATTTAGAGAACAAATGTCATTCTGAGTTGGTATCTTCAGATTGTAGCATGTGAATTCAGAGAGTAAGATGAATGTGGAGAGAAAATAATCTCAAATTCATTCCTCCTATTGCAGATTTCAAAGGTCAGAAAATTCATATGAGCTCCCTACCTACATGTTCCATAGACCTGTAGGAGACAAGACTAGAATTGACATTCTGAAACAATTCTCCTTTGTCAGCACAAACTGATTACCAAAGTTAAGAATGATGTCATCAATATCATCTTTGTCCCACAAAACTCAGCTCTTTCTACTGCTACCTAATACTAACTTTTCACACCAATTCAGCTATTGGTTCCACAGCTAGTATTTGGGGAAAAAAATCCAAACTAAATAAAACCATTCCTAAACTGAAAAAAAAAAAAGTAATAAAAACTAAAAACAAACAACCAAACAACCAAAAAAACCAACCAAAAAAAACCCCAAACCCACAAAAACCCAAACCACACCAAAAAAAGGCAGCTCAACAAGGCATATCATCTTTTAATCTAACCTAAGATGGAGTACCAGCTTTACTGCAGATTACTGGCAGGAGTTTAAACATCACTTGCAGAGATAAAGCTCTAAAAATTCACTTCAGAAACAATAAACCAGAAGCTTCTCCTTTCAGGTGTGTTACGTGAAAAAATGGCAAAAACCTACCAGGAATCTTTAAAACATTAAAAGAACGTATTATAAGATGTTCAAAAATTAAGGTCATACTTACATCTGTTACACTGAAATATGGTGAATGCAAAAACCACATTACTCATTTCTGCCACCTATGACCACTCATATAGTCGATCTGTCACCAATTCTTTAAGTATACTCTTTCAAAGAGACTTGCAACTTACGCTTTATTTTTGAAGCTAGCTTGGTTCTATCATCAAACTAGGGCCAAACTTCTTTTTAAACAAAACCAGTTCACTGTTGCAGCTGAAGATACATTCATAAAATCCAAGTATGCTCGAGGCAGAAAGGAAAAATAACGCACCCACACAGTTATGGCATTCAACAGATCTGCCACCACACTTTGGGCAGAGAGAAATCAGTTTCTCTGGGACAGCTTGCTTTTTTTTTAACAGGAGAACCTGCACCATATTTGCCATTTAACACACAATACACTTAACTGACATATGAGCCCCTATTGTTTGCAAATGCATATATAAAATGTAGGCAAAGAAACAGAGTCCATCTAAACATGGTTAACATGGTTATTTAAAACATTACTTGTTTTTCTTATTGCTACCTTTAACTAACCTTAGCAGGAGCAAATGGTGAATCAGAGAGCTGAAGAACATCATAACTTTACCTTGCTAACAGCCTTTTAGAAACAAAATTTCAAATTTAAGGAAGAAAACACTTGTAGTGCAGTCATAGGTACATAGAAGTGAGACAAAGCATCATGAATCCCAAGTGCTTACAAGTTCCACTTTATTAAGCATTCCATTCCTGCCAATGCTTTCACATAAAAGCATGATACCCACCGTGATGTTTTCAAGATCAAGATGTTTGTTATGAACAGTTTCACACAGCCTCCGAATTTTCTCCTTGATTTTATTCATGTCTTTCTCATTGAGCAGCTTGGCAGAAGAAGCATCTTGCTCCAATTCCAAGAGCCGTATCATCAGGTCTAGACTTGCTCTATCTAAATCCATGTTCAAACGATCTCTGCTCAGGATGTACATTAGAGCTGCTGTACAGAGGGACAAGTTCTGGATTGGAAGAGGAAAGAGAAAAAAACCTGGTAGTCACTCAGTAGTCACATTTGGCAGACCTTTTGCAATTTTTAATAAGCAAGTTGAGGTTTTATGAAAGAAGAAGTATGACAAGTCCCAGTCTACACGAGCACTTGCATGAGTAGTTCCTGTTGTACTTCCAGCAAGTTACTGATGTCTTCTCCTAACCAATACAACCGAGACATAAATCACCTAGCAAGTTACTGATGGATTCTCCTAACAACTGAGACATAAATCATTTAACACATACACAAAACCCCAACAGAAAAGAAGGGGTTTGTATTTTTAAAGGACTCACTGCTGCAGACAGAAGAAATGGTAACTCTAGGAACAGAGTATTAGAGAAAAGACATGGCAGGGGAACAAAGTGAAAGAGCAGAGGGTACCTGGCAAGGTAGGTGAACATTCTGGTTCAACAGGGTAAGCTGGTGACACCACCAGAAAATACAGAGATCACAGGGACAGTGTTTACATGTGGAGAGGGGAAGGGGAAAGGACCTGGTACATACATTCAGATTCTGCCAATCATGTCTATCAGTCAGTAGTGCACTCAAACATTTCCAGCATAAACACATTTTCCAGGGGAGTTCTGCTTTTTGGAAGTAGCCAGCTTCCCCCCTGCCCCATCCCCATCAGAAATCCCCAAGTAAACATCTTGACTATCCCTGCTGGACACAGAATTGGTACACAGACACCTCTTGTGGGCAAAATAGTACTTAATCCTTCTTCAAGAAGGAATTAAATTTCATCTTCATGAGGATCCAGAAAAGCTAAAAGGTAGGTGACTGTCAGGAAGTGACACGTGAGAGTGAAGAGATCAGAGCAAAGCTATCTGTCCCTAGTGCTGCTAAGTACAGCACTTGCACCAAGAGACTCATCTATCCCTGGTGAGCTCCAAGTTGTGGTAGAAGAGAAATCTTCATGGGAGAATTGTGTTAGGCACAATACTTTGAGAAACCTTTGATCATGTCTGGAGGAATAAAGACCTCGAGGGTGGTGTGGAGTATGTGTGCATCTTACTAAGTTCAGCTCTCAAGAGTCCATGTGCTGCAAGCATCTATTTCATTTTTCTCTGTATAAATTAAACATGGAGATGAACTAAAGCTGGCATATGAATGTTGCACAGCTCAACAGGAAAGAGCAGAATTTCTATGTCACAGCAGATTAACATCTTGCTTAGAGTTCAGCTAACCACCAAAGCAATCATTAGCTGCTTCTGTTTATTTTAGAAGCAAGTAATCATCATACCTGGCTATACGAAGCAGTATCAGCATTTCCAAAACAGGATTAGGCAGCTGACACACTATCAAAAGCTGTGTTAAAACTCCTTCCCCTCTGAGTCAAGAAAACACTCAGGTGAATAAAGACTTTAATCTGATTAACTACCAGAGATGCATTTGGAATCCTAAAGAAGCTAAAGTTTCTAGATTTCTTTCCAGAAATCCAACCTTGAGACCCAGGGTTGTTTCTACACAGCTTGTCTACAATATGTAGAAAACATGTGGTTTTCCTTTCATTTCTATTAAGTTTCTCAAAAAAAACCCTTGCAATTTTATAATTTTAATTATAGAATTTTTTTACTGTGGATTTACTTGCAAATGCTTTAAACTGTAAGAAACTTCAGGTTCCTGGAAGAAGATTCTGTTCCTTCAAAATGGCAATGAGAATAGGACACAGGAGCACATGCACTCCAAAGAAACCAAAGGTTACTTTGCTAACCATTGCTTAGCAAATGTGGGACCTAATAAAGCAACATCTATGAAGAACCATTCTGTACTGACCAGCATTATCTAGGTGAGATTCTTGGTTTACTAAAAACAAACAAACAAACAATTGAAAAAAAAATGTTGCAAAAAACTAAAAGGAGAAAAAAGAGAAAAAGTTGTTAAGCCCTCAAAGTAGTTTCTATCAACTAGAAACTGTGCAGCAGAGGGGAAACTGATGAGTTTATAATCCGGGTTGTCAATATTGAGGCATTTCAAAAAGTCAGAGACTGGTCTTAGATCACTCCTCAAAAATGCTTTACACACACTCCCAGAGTCTGACAGAGGCAATCACAGTCATTCTGTAAGCCTCTGTACCAAGCTCCCTTTGGCAGTCAAATGGATTTCCTATTAAGCCCAGGGTAATGGTTCCCCCTCCACATTACTTCTGTCAACACTTTTCCTTCAGACCTCCAACCCAGGTTTTAAGATACTTAAATGTGATCAGCAGGGACCCAAGCAGGTGACTAAGACATGATACAGCAGGTTTTAGGCTGCAGGAGGGCTGCCAGAAAAGCAAAAGGAGGGAAGCATCTACGGTTAACAAGAACTAGGTTCCCACAACAGCGAGAAGGGAATCAGGGAAACAGGCCTCCAAATGCTGATGTGCGACAGGGAAATAGCCCTGCTGCAAAAGGAAGGGCCTCAGATGTCAATGCTGCTGAACAAACCTGCTTCAGCTACATGCCAGGGATACAGGGTTTGTACAGCTCTTTTTTCTTAGTCCCTATAAGCAACTTGGTTTAAACTTGAATAGAACAACTCTACAGTTTGCTCTCATTTTCTGTAAGCATTAAACTGTTGGTCATGTTGTCTGAAAGCTAGCTCATGCCCCACCACACACAGAATTCTGAGTGGAGAATCAGAGGAAAATTGTTCGTACAATGCATTGTCTAACAATATAAAATTATTGAATCATTTTGGTTGAAGAGACCTTTAAGATCATTGAGTCCAACCACTAACCCAGCACTGCCAAGTCCACCACTAAACCATGTCCCCCAGCACCACATCTGTGTGTCTCTTAAACACGTCCAGGGATGGTGACTCCACCAGCTCCCTGGGCAGCCTGTTCCACCATTTTATAATACTTCCTGTCAAGAAACTTTTCCTAATATCCATCTAAACCTCCCCGGCACAACCTGAGGCCATTTCTTCTTCCCTACCACTTGTTACTTAGAATCACAGAATGGCCAGGGCTGGAAGGGACCTCTGAAGGTCACCTAGTCCAGCCCTCCTGCACTGAGCAGGGACACCCTCAACTAGACCAGGCTGCTCAGAGCCTTGTCCAACCTCACCTGGAATATCTCCAGGGATGGGGCCTCAGCCACCTCCCTGGGTAGCCTATTCCACTGTTATTCCACTTGAAAGAACAGAGCAATGCCCACCTCACTACAACCTCCTTTCAGATAGCTGTAGAGAACAGTAAGTTCTCCCCTCAGCCTCCTTCTTTCCAGGCTGAACAAACCCTGTTCCCTCATCTGGTCCAGTTAAGACTTGTGCTCTAGACCCTCCACCAGCTTTGCTGCCCTTCTTTGAACATGCTCCAGCACTTCAATGTCCTTGTAGTGAGTGGCCCAAAGCTCAACTCCGTATTCCAGCTGTGGCTTCAGCAGTGCCAAGTCCAGGGGGGCACTCACTTCCCTTGTCCTGCTGGCCAGTACTAGTGCTGATACAGGGCAGGATGCTGTTGGCCTTCCTGGGCACCCTGCTAGCTCATACTGCCAGCTGTCAACCATCTAGCTTAATATACTAAAAAAACCACCAAAGAACCCAACCAAACCCTCAAAATCCCACCCTTACAGATTGCAGTAGTGAAACAACTTTTTTTCTTTTGGTTATTTTTTTAGTTTTGTTTTTCCAGATTCTGCCCCCCACAGCACCCATTCCATTCCTTAAGATGCTTAAAATACATTCTGCTTCCAAACAAATGTGGAGAGGAGAAAAAAAGTAAAATAAATAGAATTTGTTCTAGACAGAAACTTCATGACATACATCTAACTATGAAGCTGCATTCCATACTTACCAGAATTCAGGAAAACATCCTAGTTGAACACATACTCCAGAAAGAGAAAATGCTTTACACCCACTCTCATCCTTGTCTTCCCTTGCTTGTTCTATTTATACTCCAGCTTGTAGTAACAGATGGTTATTTTCTAGGGTTCAGCACTACATGTAATGCAATTTTTTTTTTTTTTATTTGTCACATACTGAAGACTTTCCAAAACCACATTTCTGTGCTTAACTAAAGACAGCTAATAATGAAAATATAAGTTTTTGTTTTAAAAATCATTAATACTGCAAAACCTTCCGAGCATAGCTGAAGAGACAAGGTCAGTTAAAAACTAAAACTGTAGCTTAAAGACAAATTTACAAGACCAATCTGGTGAACAAGTAATTTACATGCAAATGTTTTGGGGCATAGCTCAGTAAGATATCTAGTTACGCTGTTTTCCTTGCTGGTTAAAAAAACCAAAAACTTCTGCAACTGCTATTTTATATTCTTACGGAAACATTCAAGTTCCCTACTTTCTCAGTCTATTCCATTGTATCAGGACAAAGAATGCAATATATGTTCATATTTGCTTCCTTTAGCACTGTCATTGTGGCACTTCTTCCATCTCCAAAAGACTTTAAGGAAAATATTAATGAAATAATTGTTTGGATTATTTTTTTTTTCCTCACCAGCCTTTATTCATCTTAAATTGATTTGAGCCATGCAAGCAAAGCCCAGTGTGATGTATTATTCTATAAATTATTTATTATTTATAATGCACAGCAATTTAGTGGAGAAA
>WUAM01000323.1:6500761-6536400 GCA_024336885.1 Actenoides hombroni
AAACCAAAAAACCAACAAGAAAAAAAAGAAAAACACTGAAGTTCCTTTACACTGGTTTCTTAAGCTTTAGGGTAAATAAACCAACCAAGTTCAGTGTTTAAAAACAATTACTTGTTGATACTTACAAGTACACACTGGGGCTTCCAGATTGACTAAGTTGGTTGCTATACAGGACTATCATGAAGTACGCTGCTCTGGACATGCGCACATCATTGAACAGTCACTGCCTCAATGCAGCCTGAACTGAAAAACTCTGTGGTCTCACCTCTCACTGCTGTGCTCAGGGTGCAGCTATCAGAAAACCAACCTCTCCAATCTGATATCCAAACTGTATTTTGCCTGTAGGTAGAACACTACCAATATAAATTTTATAGCACCATAAAAAATTGACACACAAAGAAAAAGAGAGGAATGGTGCATGCCTCAAACAGGTAAAGTATGCTCTTGTAAAGTCATAGTATTCTCCATACACTGGCTTTAGTCATAGTTGTGGTGCTAGTATTTTAGCAACAACTAGTATGAAATACAAAAGCAAAACCTATTCTGAACTTACAACAGGTCGTAGAGAACTTGATGTTAGGTGTAGAGTAACTATGGACAAGTTTCTAGCCATCTCAAGTATTACAGGTCTTTCCTCAACCTACTCCCCTGTATTAGTTTGAAGCTACTACAAGATTGTGTCAGTTGATCTTCAGATTACTACTTAGCACAAATTCAGATGTGATGACAAAGTACAGAAAACAAGGCATACAGGAAAAAGGCCTCCAAATGCCAAATTCTTAGTGTACAAGTGCCCATGACAGCAATCGTTTAACTCATCCTCAATCTCTAACATCACATACTTAAGTTTCCTTACATAGAAAAATTACATTTTTTTCAAGGTGTGACTGAAAAAAAAATAATTAAACAAACCAGAATTACTAGAGAGGCATAGAGAATGCATTAACCATTACTCCAGGGGATATTTTGAGAGAATGCCTTCTTGTGCATTGTACACTGGCAGTCAAAATTATAAAACATAAGCCAAACCAATCTGCTATATTAATGGAAGTATTCTTTACATGCTGCATTTATCACAGTCTTTGCTCACTTAGGCTCCAATGGCAAAATGGGAATAAACCACCCTGAAAAGCTGGTTTAGAGTATATACTGGAGACTTTGATCTTATCAGCCTTTGAACCCAGGAGATCCACTGAAAGATCTCATCCAAGTCTTGGTTAATGGCTTCCCCTTCAAAGCAAATTCCAAAGGAGCTTGGAAAGGCCGTAAGAAACAGCACTTGCAGAAGCAGTCTGCATGCTCTGGGTTTCTCACCGTAAATCTAAGACCAATTTCTCCAGATGTTCAGGTAACACATTTCTACAGAAACTGAAAAGGCAAGATCACCTATGCAGGGCTTACCGCCGAACATTCGGATCAAGGCTCGTTTCTCTTTTACCTCTTAAATCTTAGTCATACACACGTAAGGCAAGGTTAAAAAAAAATGACTCGAGTAATTTCAGATGTAAATCACAACACAAGGAGCAGATACAAACAAATTCCCCCAATCGGTTTTTTCAGCCAAACCTCTGCAGTACTCCTGAGTTAATATTCTGATGGTGCCAGTTACAGAACGAAAGCAGAAGACAAAATGGATTGTCAGAATAGGAACGATCCAGACATGTTCCTAGCCTGAAGCAGATATATGGAAAGACTATCTGAGAAGAGTCAGACAAAATCTGCCTTTTAAGTTCGGCATCGGGGTACTGCACAAAAATCAGCAGCAATACCAAGATTCAGTAAACAGCAAAGTTTCAGTTCAAATGCACAGAATTTAAATGGAGAAAGGGGTTTAGGAGAAACCCAGGACTGAAATTTCTGCTCTCTCCTCAGACGCCAGTGGTAATGGTTCTCTGAAAATGAGTCATCTGCATTTTCCAGGCAGTGTAGTTATACTATATGTATATATATATAACATATATATACACATCGAAGGAAGGCTGTTCAGAACTGTGAGGATGCAGACGAAGCCAACCTCAAATACAAGATGAGCTAGTATCACAACACCACACACACAGGTGGAATTAAAAAAAACCAAAAAACCACCAAAAAAACAACACCAAGAAAACCCCACCCCAAAACTACAACTGGTGACAACAAAAAGAGCTGAAGACTCATCACTGAAAAAATATCTACTTTCTGATTTTCTGCTCTCAGGCAAATACTGTAAGTAGGGCACCAAATGAAATGACATTTACTGACAATGTACAATGCTCTCTTCACACAATCAGTAGTAACTTTTACACACATGTAAGCCCAAGACTCTGGATTCTCAGGGTCTCACAAGAGTTAAAAACCAGTTACCTTAAGCCTCTGAACAATCACTGATTTTTGAACAAATAAGTTACTTCAAGAATTGTTTTCACCTCTTGTCTACTTTTTTTGTAGACATGCTTAAATATGACGTATTCATGTTAGTATTTCTGGCTGTATACAGAAAAATCTGTTTCTTTCACAGTGTCTGAATCCATTAGAAAGGAAAAATAAATGAAATCTCTCTTTTTAAGTTTTTCCTTTTTGACCTGCAACTTGCTGACTTCTATAGTTATAAGCAAGTTAATCCTGGGGGTTCTCACAGAAGACAAAATGGAGTCCATTGTTAGAAAGCTTAAACTTGATTGAAATATTTTTTCCATATCTGTATATCAATGATGTGGAAGATTCTGTTCTAGATTGTTCCCACTGACAACTTCTTTCCTATCAAATACCCAGTGGCTCACATCACAAAGTGGACTTCATTCTCAATTACTGTGACATTACCAGAAATCAAGAACTTGTGTTGCAAAAAATATCAGTGACTCTTAAAAGGAGATTTATTAAAACTTGAGAACAACTAAACGGTCTACTTACTGGGACACTGGGAGTTCTCAAAACCGGTGGTGCTGGCAGGGCCTCTGATTCTGGCTGGTTCCAGTGTCTAGCATTATATACAGCTTTTGTGGGAGACTAAAAGAGAAAAGTAATTTTTTAAGCAAATCCACCAGTACTCATTAAATACTTAAGAAATTACTGCAGCAATAATGTTGCCAAGCAAGTAAAATGAGCTTCATTTTCCCCCCCCTCTATATTCCCAGCAACACAGGTACTCAGTATCACACATATAAGAAAACCTGAAAGACTTTGAAGCATCTGACAGTTTTAAAGATATAGAGACCCATTCAAATGGGAGAAGACATAATGCATATGTATTTTAACAATTTTTCAGTTTTTCTACTTTTTAAATTTATTCAAAGACAAAAGGTCTGCAATTTTCCTATAAACAAAGCTAGACAGCTATGGGGAATAAAAACATGTTAGCAAACACCATGTCAGGAGAAAATATGGCTAGATTAGAATCAAAATGTAGAACTGATATACACTTTGAAGCCTGGAAGAATAGAAAACACTCAAATGAAATGCCTTCATCCATATTAATAAATTAAGAAGCCTTTTTTTTGATTCCTGCTCAAAAATGTGACAAGGCAAATCAAAATGCATCAAAGTTTACTGTCCTTGAATTTTTGGGAAATACAATATAGTTCTCAGAGGAAACAAAGATGGAACTGTATTTCAAGCATCTGAGTTTACCCATCTAACTGCATAACAATATTCCAGACTAATGCCATTACAATCTTCAGTTTCCCAGCGTGCCATATATTGTGCAAAACTGTGTAACTAAACTCCTCCTCACATGCACTTTTCTAGCATTTTAAACACAGAAAAAATTAAAAAAAAAAAAAGTAGTAAAAACTTGGGCATTAAAAATAATTTTCTGTCAAAATCAAATGAATCAGGGATTTAAACCAAACACTGGCTGAAATAGAGTCCACAGAGGGGCTAGGTGTATCAAACCCGGCAGTACCAGCTACAGATTAAATACCATTCTGTGAAATGGAACAAAGTTTTCACATATGAAATCTGCTTTCTGGTTTTTGACAAGTCAAGAGTTTCTGTATTACTGTCATAACTCTACTGTGCTGATCCTTCCATTCTTTACAAAAGAAAGCCCTGACTAACAGAACTTTAAAAGAATATTAGCAGAATTAAAATCTCAGTTCTGAGTTTTCAGAGCCCAAAAGACCTGTCAAGCACTACATCACTTTAGTTTCCAGGCAAGAGAAAAGTCTCTTTCCCTCCTACAGTGAGCTTTGATATGGTGATAAAACCCTGAACTAAGCTGGATTTTTAAATGATATTTTAAAGCAGTGTTTGTGTACCATTTAGCCACAAGTATACAATGGCCATCATCTTAACTGTTTCATCTGTTTTCCCAGGAAGCTCTTTTAAACAAAATATTTTCAGGTGATGGATACACAAAATACTTCAGCAGCCACAAGCAGCCACCACAGCCACACGTAGCAATACCAAAATCAGGTTTTTGGTAACTTTACTTTTTAACTTTCCCAAGTAACAGAAGCACTAACTTGCCCAACTTCCTGACAATCTCACCAAATTCAAGAAGTTTAAGTAAGAAAACAGTTTTAAGTTCATATTGGTACAGTTACAAGAGGACATCTCTGTCCACAAATAGGAAGACAGTGTCATATAGATCCATACCTGAAAAACATTAACTGCTGTCAAAATGGTTAAAAGGTTAACTCTCTTCTCTCCTACACATTTCTCAGTAGCAAATTCTTACCTGGAATGTGACTTGGGGACTGTGATGAACAAACAAAGGACAACTTAGTAAAAAAAGATACTGTTTTAATCACGAAAGACACAGTGTTTCACAAATGTCTGTAATGGAAAAGAACCACTGGATATTTTCTGGATACTATTTTTTCCTTGAATTACTCACAACCATTCCACAAATTATCTTACTGCATACTTAAGATTGAGAAGAGAAGGTGTAAGATTCTCAGTGCCATATCCTGGTATATGGGATGATAATTAAAGGAAATAACACACTCCAAATAACCAGCATGAAAGTACAACATATTTAATATCCGTTTCAGCTGATGCATCATTCTCAGTAGTGCAGGGAAGATCAGCTAGTACAATTTTGACAGCAGTGCACTGCATTTCAGCTGCCAAAAGGCCAATTAACAGGATATTCTCTATTAATAGTCCCAAATCTCAAGAGTCTCAAATGGTATTCTCTCCCTGCTTAAACCATACTAATATATTAATATTCCTGAATTTCCTGCTACATGCTGAACAGAAGCTTTTCAGGTCTCTGCAAAAGCAGAGTTGGGCTCAGCACCCCGAGCAGGGAGATGCTGCAGGGAGATGCAACCCACACAACAGCATCCTAAATTGATGCCATCTCCTAGGTCAGTGCAAAAACAACAGGAGCACGGACCAAGGCAGCCTCTGCTGCTGCTGCAGGACTCCCAGTCCCATTTGTTATGAAGTTCTAGGGAAGAGCACACCATACTGAATGCCCCAGTTCAACCAACTTCTGCCTGTGCCTCACTTGCAGGGTCCTTTTTCTTCAGGCTCTGTGCTATGCGAGGCGTAACCCAAAGCCTTTGCCTGGAGCAGGGGACGGGAGTCACACTGGCAATCAAGCTCTTCTTCCTTGGAGAGGCGGCAGTTGGAATGGGCCCTTGCTGCCCACACCACAGGAGTGCCTGCAATCCCAGCTTTTCAAAATGTAGCCCTTCTGCTGCATATATATCCATATGGCAAGGAAACACACAGGACAGAGATCAAGTCCAGTGCTTTGATATGGAATAAGAACAAACTACACCAACAGCTGTAACAGCATGATCAGAAGGTTCACAAAGTGTAAGTGTGCTTTCTTTAGCAGAGAGCAACAGCTCACTCATGGAAAGAGTTCAATAGGGCAAACAGGTAAAGACACTTCCTTCTAAATATTCAGGGCAAAGAGGCTTCCCGAGTCAAAACAGTAGCCAAAAAAGGGCATTTCTTCACTTATTGTCTTAAACCCTCACTAAAATAAAAAGCTAGGGCATCCCAAAGTGTTTTGTGACAAGGCACTTCACAGCTTGCCTAGGGACTACCAATGCAATATAGAAGAAAGTCACGTTTTACATAAGGCATCAAGTAATACCACCACTAAATGCCTGTTCTGAGAAATGAGGGCATGTTCATTTAAAGGCTCTTGCAACAGAGCCTGAACTGAACAGAACCTAAACTGAAAGCCTCAAATACCTACGGAAGGTTAGTTTTAGTTTTAGCCACCATCCCTTGCAATATCTTCCACTTCCAAATCGAAGCAATTTCAGCTGTGATTCCCAGCCTTCCCAGTAACATTTCACTGGGCAGCAGACACTGCTCCCCAGCATTCCCTGCTGTCTGGTCCAGTATCCTGTCTCACACTGATCGCACACAGCTCAACCACCAAACACACAAAAATTCAACACTGCTTCCAAAGAAATATGTTCTAATCGGTTCTAACATCTTACAGAGACTTTGTAGACTCTCTTACCACTCACATGGACGTGGCAAATTCATCCCTCCTTTACATACCCCTTTCACATTTTCCCTTGCAGCACAAAACAGAGATTGATTTCCAACACAACTGCAAAGAAGCTGTGCCAATAGTGATAAATCAGTAAACACCACGTAGACTTACTTTAGATGACTGTGTAACAGAACTCAAGCCAGGAAAAGTACCAAAGATGAAATGAATGCTAGTGAGCAAAGACTTTGCAGAAGAGCTTGATCACAAAAGCAAAGGGGTTTGTTTGGCTGCTTTTGGTGGAGTTTTAAGGCAACTCTAATGCTTGTGGTAATAAGCTTCCCTGAAGAAGCAACACTGGTATTTAAGCAGCAGCAATTTAAGAAACTGACTTTCAAGAAACTTTCTCTTGAAGACAAAACAACCTTGCAATATTGCAGATATCTTTAAAAATCCTTCATCTCCAGATAGATGCCAGTGGAAGTACTCCTTGGAATTCTGTGGTTTTAAGGCGATGAAGTTCTGCGGTATTACCCAGCTGTAAGAACTTCTGATGAACAGCAGAAGATTCCTTTTTTCCTATGTATATAACTGACAGCTGTTTACACACAGATACATGTCTTCAAGAGTGCAAATATTTCAGGGAAGGTACAAAGCATATTGTACTGTGGGACTCTGCATGTGGTTCTGGGGGAGTGAACTGAGATGCAAAAGATCTAATGCCAGGGATCTTACAATAAAACACACAGGGCTGTCAGTTTTGTTAGCTCATCTCCAAATAGCACAAACTATGGGTCATGCTTTACCTCCCAGACCTGAAAGCTTCAAAGATGAAATTTTCAAGAGCTGGCCCTCTTCACATACTGATGCAGCACTGTCAGCCATTCATAGGTATATGAATAGCAGAAAAGAAGAGTCAGGGACATGACTCACACTGAAAATACTAGCAAAACAAGCAAGCAGCTATTTACAGGCAAGAACACTTCCCAGGGTAGAAGTCAATGGCAAAAGAAAACCTAAAACCATTTTTAACAGATATCCTGATAAATGCACTGTTTATATCTGAAGGCAATCAGTAAGACCACATGCCAGATGCTCATCAAATTACAAGTTCCAAAAAACCTCCAGTAAACTAAAATAGATGATTAGTAACCACTCAGTATTCACAATCACTACGAGCAGTAGTCTGTCCTGCATGTCTCACTTTGAACAGGAAAAAGATAACCAGTATATTATGCAGCACAGAACCATTAACAATGGACTTTTTCTTTTGAAAAGCAAAACGAACGAACATCCATTCACAGCAAAGAGAAAGAAATTACATTTCAAACCAGGAAGATGGCATATCAATCCAGCACAAGCTGAGCCTGTGTATATAACACAAAAGAAAGTTAATTTGGATAAGATAATAGTTTCCACCAGCAGTTAAAAATCAGAAGTAAAACAGGACCAAGTCATTTATTCAATGTTAAAAATGTGAACTGAGTCTCTGTTTGGATCACAGCAGCAGATTAGTGCCAGTAAATCATCTCTGGGTGCCATGAACCACTTAATCGTGAGCTGCTGTACCATTTAATGCAGTACACAAAACCCATTATGGATGCACACGTCTGACTAACAACTTGGTAGTTGTCTAGCTAAAATTTAAAGTATCAGCAGCAGACAACGCAATGAGCAGGGGGAAAAAAAGTCACTGAAGCTTTTCCCGAATCAGACTTCTGATATGCAAAATGTTTTTTCTTCCTCAAAGTTCAAAAGCAGACTTCCAAGGCAAAACAAGACAATGGGTCAAATGTCCACATGAAACATGGAAATCTAATTTCAAGAAACAGGACAGTTTGATAAACATTGAGATTCATTCTTCAACATCAATAGCTAATGGTGTCCTGTAGGCTGCTCACACTAAGTGTAGGCAAAACTGGTCAGCTCAGAAGCAGAAGCCATATGGTAATTTGACCTGAAATCTATATCAAGGCTGTTTAAAAGGGTCAGGGTACAATACTTCAGGCATATTGCCACAAAACTGCAAACAGATCATTTCAATAAAGGGGAAAAAACCCCAAACAAACAGAAAACAACAAATAAAATGAGATAAAACCTGCATCTGCCTTGCAAGTAACTGTACTGGTACAAACACATCTTTGTAAAATCTGCTAGACAAAATTCCTGCCCAATTTGTTGCTACATGAAGGCAGACACAGACACACACACACACTTCCTCCCCCTCTCCCCGCACCAGTTAATGGTAAACAACTCAAAATGTATCCATTGAACAGGAAAGCCTTACAAAACTGCCCCAGCAATGCAATTCCAGAGGTCACGTGGCTGGGCTGCACATGTGTGCACACCCATGTCAGTGTCGCTGTTTGGATCAGTACAACGTTTTTCAACTACATCTCCAAGATGTCCTCAGTTATGACACTGTGGTTTGCATCACCAGGTTTCTAGTACATTTACCTGATTCCTTTCTGATGAAACAAAACTTGGGAAGATGCTCTTCTGTTACCGGGGATTCCATAAAGCAGATCAGAGTAAAACCAGTTCACAGTCAAAACTTTTGTGTGTGTATAATGGGGACACTGGGCCCTCAGTACCAACTGCTTTACTCTAAAGACATGCTCATGTTGCATCACACTGTTATGTATGTAGATAAATTCACAACAGAGCTAAATGAACCAACCACACTTGTACAGTACGTGGGAGCTGTCAAGACAATTTTGCATATTCATCTGCATATAAATTAAGCTCCTACTGGCAAACGAAACTGGCACATTTTAATATCTCTGAGCATTTTTCCCATTTTAGAACTTCCTCCAGGCTGGAGGCCTTGTGCAATGGAACAGCCTACAGTTATCCTGTGTTGCCTCATTAGTGAAACACTGAGTTAACTACTGGGAACTACGCAACTGATTTGGGGTGGTGGTGGGGAAACAGGAAGGTGCAAGAGAGAATCTGCTTTCAAAAATGTGTTAGTGCTTCTTTGCTTCTTGTCTAAGAGTTAATACCAGTTGGAGCTGGAAGCATAAAACAAAGTTTCCACTGTGACATTAAACATTTTCAATTCATTTCTCTACTTCCAGAAAAGCTTAAATACATACAAGGGGAGATAGATTTCTGTTATTTTTCATTTGTTCCTCTTGCCTCCATCAAGACACAGCCTGTTACCTTCACACTGTATTTCCCTTCCCTACCTTTCATAGAACAAAGCTGTGCCTCAACTGCTAACAGCTTTCTTGACACTGCAGAGGAAAAGAAATGCACGTCCAGTAACGTTGCTGCCAGAGTTTTACCTAACAACTGCATATGGAGGACAGACAAGGAAGTCATTTTGCCAGGTGGAAGGATATCCACTTGGCATCTCCCAGAACACACCCCTTTCTTCATCACGGTTTAATATGAAGGAGTGGAAAGAAAATAATTTTAATCAGCATGAAATGATTATCTCAAAGTTAACAGGCTAACTCTCGGCATCTGCTTTCACTCCAAGGTGGCTTGGAGGTTTTATGCCCCAACTCAATTCAGTAAAATTACAGTGGTTACTCAAATTAGGTGACTAATCTAAAAACCTCCTAGTCCTGATTAGTGTCCTGTTTACTAACTTCAAAACTAAGAATTGGTTTTGGTCTAGTTACATTAATGAAGAGAAGGAAAAAACCCTTCCAAAATGGCAAGCACTAGGAAGACAGCATTAAATAAAATACACTTGCCAAAGAACCTGGTTTTGCAAATAAGAGATTAAAGAATCGTAACACTATGAAGCTTTGGTTTTTAACGAATCAACTATTTCAGAAGATTTAGTCTTAGCTCTTACCATCTTTTCTCTTTTTTAAAAAAATTGGGTTTTATTCCAGCAATATAAAATACACATGCTATTTCTCATTGGTTAGCACTTGGAACAGCTCATCTCTCGTGCATCTTTCCAACAAATAAGTTTCTGGACAAAAACCCCCTAAAAAGCACTTCAGTTGAGGACTGGGCAGATCATCAGCAGAAGCACCAACCAGTAAACAGAACGAATATGCATCAGAAGCAGCAGCATCCTGTCACAGGCTGTCAGATCTGACCACTGCTGTGTCAATCTGCTGATGAAGCAGACTGCTGGCTTCGTGCTGAGCAGATACAAGTCCAGAGATTTCATGACATATTTTTATTGTCAAAATTGTAGCTGAATTCAACACTGTCAAAACAGCAAATGTCAACTGATTGTTTTTCTTGTTGAAAAAATTGCAATTTTAACATCCTGAATTAGAATGCAAATAGCATCTCAATGTGTATAGTAACAGCAGTTCAATATTACTGGAAAATTGCTCTGGAACTGTTCACTTTTTTTAGGAGGATGAGCTCCTTTCCTAAAGGTTATGCAAGATAATGACAAGCAGTTAATTTTAAAATTAGTTGTGACCAGTCTGCTCCGATCCTACCATTAACTGTACAGAAAGGGCTATGACTGAAACAGCAAAACTTTAGAATTACACTTCCACTGCTGCTTTTCCAAGACTATTTACTTCAAATAAGCAATGGAAAAAGAATTAACCAAAACCACCTGAGGTCATGCACTTAAAACAGATTAATCTCTACATACATTAAATCTAAAATATATTTAAAGAATCTCTTTAAAAATTCCATTTGGGGAAACGTAGATTCATTTGCAGGCATGCAAAAATGAATTCTACTTGCAGGATGTCTTTGATAAAGATCTATAGCAGAACACAAGCTGAGTGGAAAACTACAGAGCACAGCACAGCCTAGTTTCCTTCCCCTCCCACACACATGTCACTGTCATATTAGCAGTGAGATTACTCAGTCAAACCAAGAGCCATGCATGGGATCCTACTTCTCCAATTTCAAAACACTTTCAAAGATAGGTACAAGTATTTCATCCTGGACTTCAAGTAAACTTAGACACAGCATTTGTTTCAAGCTGGTATTTATAGCTTCTTCCAGTCAGCGTGAAACACCAGTGGGAAGCTCAAATCAACCTGCAAAAAAATCTGATAGGTTATACCCTTCAACTTGTATTACAGTGAATCCTATTAGGAACAAGCTTTATTTTCAAGGACTGACAGTTTCTCACAGTGCTTCTTTTTTTTTTAACAGGAGTATGACAAATAAATGAAAACAACCTGCTCACGGAAAACTCCTGCCTACAGGACAAGACAGACAAAATTAAATAATGAACTCTGGACTAGGTGTGAATCAAACTGAAGTCACAGAAATGAAAACAAAAAAGTTGCGTATTTCTTCTATTGCTGATCCAGTGCTTGTTAACTGGAAATCACTGCTCTTCACACAGTAGTGATTTAACACAGCCATCCAACTGATCTGTCAAAATAACACACTGGAAAATCCTGCACCCATTTCTTACCTTGCTGGCCACGAAAACAGCAGTTATTTGCACAACTCGAATAAAACATGAAAAGCAATCAATAGAGTTTGATGACTGGATCAAATTTGTACCTCAGATACAGAGTTCAGAAGCAGTCTGCTGGCATTCAGCAATGATTTCGTTCACGTACTCAACACCACTGCCATGATTAACTCTGTCAACGTCACTTGATCAAAGTAATGCGTGTAATCCCGCTAACGCCAGCTGTGTTCAACGAGCATTTCCCAGTTGCACTGCTGACTTAACCAGGTTAAGATGACTTAATCTCTCTTCTTGGGTTCCCTCAACTGAGTGGATACAATTGTTTATAGCCTGCCAGTGAATCAGCCTGAGATTTATGTGAAATGTTTCATTTTAGTGGGTTGATTTTTTAAACGCTGTTGGATCCCTCAATACACAACACTGAGAAAATGAAGGAACAGGAGTGAGCACATGGAGCAAAAGGAGAGCACAGGCAGCTTCAAATACCCCTGACAGTTGTTTTTTGTCTTTTTCAGGCCAAAGGAGTCCATACAGTAAGTTGGGTTTTTGAAGACTTCAGAGGGAGATGGGTGGTGGTGGGTTTGTTGTTGTTGTTTCAACAACATAACAGAAGGTGATCTCAGCTTTTCCTGCCAAATGCCAGCCACACTAACCCAACAGCTTCCAAGCAATGCCACTGTTAAAAACAAGGGAAGTGCCCTGTACAGGAAACTCCAATGTCCAGTACCCGAGGGGCTCAAAGGGAACACTATGATGATCAAGTTAGTGGCAACGAGGTTTGTCAATACCTTGTCCTGTGCACGAGAGGGGAAAAACCCACCCCAACGTGTACAACGAGACAGGTGGAGGGAAAGCAGCACCTTAATGTAATGTTGTTCTTCCCATTCCCTGTGTACATGTGTGGAAATGTTTACAGACATGAAAAACAGCTCTCAACAAGCAACTTCAGAGAGATTCCTCCAGACAGAGCAAAACAAGAGAATAAGAAAAAACTATTTAAGGTAGTTTAAATTTGTTTATAAACATTCAGCTCTCATTGCAAAAGCGAGTAGTTGAGAGGAATACACAAGAATTAACTGAGGTCAGAAGTCAGTAAGCTATGGACTGCACGTTCAGGTTGGTTTTAGGTTTGAACAATAGTCCATGAATCACAAATATTACCAATCATAAAAAGTGTATGTTTTAAGCTCTCAAGAAAATGTCAGTCTTTTATAGGTGCTATGCTGTATTTTGTTGATACTAGCACAGAAGCTTTATGAAATGTAACAAAGTGCAACAGAAAAAAAAAATAAAATAAAAAGTCTGAGAAATTAATTCCAAAAGACTCTTTTCTGAAGTTCACCTATAGTAAGGCATAGGAAAAAAAAAAAGAAAAAGCAGCAAACAAAAAAAGCACCAACCAACCAAGAAAAAAATGAAACCCCACAAACCAACAAAAAACCCACCCACCAAACCCCACCAAAAAACCCAAACAAACAAAACCCAAGTGGAACAAAAACACACAAACACACACACGCACAAAACCAAAAACCAACCCAAAATGATATAGCACTCATCTAATATCTTGAAATTTCATGCTACATGTTGAAAACACAACATGGAGACTGCTTTTGGGTATGTCTACTTAAGAGAGTCAGTGCTTCTTTCTGTTGTACCTCCTTTGTCCCAATCCATGTCCCACAGTCTTCACATATGTCTTAACAGCACTGAAGAGCACCAGAAGTAGGATTATAGTCTCCCCACTCCCCCTGGCCTCTCAAGCTGAAAGGCTCCCATACCTTTTAATTATGATTTGCACCTCTATTTACATTCTTAACTAGGAATATTCAAATGTAATCAGTATTCACTTTGGCTAGGTTGGCTTCCCCTGGCCACAGGCAGAACTAGGATCAGCTCAGAGTTGCAGGTCACTCTTTATCATACTCTTTATTGTACATTTCCATTTTAAGAGCAGAGGGCCATCCCAGAAAATCTGCAGTTCAGAGGCTCTGGAGTTCCTTAAGGACATGCTGAACAACAGAGACACTGAACTGACAGTATAGTTCTGACACAAAATACCAGACAGTCATCAGCTTCCAGGCTTAATCAATCAAACGATTAAGTCTGGGGACAGACTAGCTCTGTTTCTCTCACATTTTGAAGTTGCTGGGTTGCTAAGCTCAGAAGGACCAGCAGATGGGCACAACACAGCCCCATGGAGCTCTCCAACTTACATGCTAGAGCACAAGCTACTGAACCAGTTGAATTAAAATTGCAAACAGCTGCAAACTGTTGCAGATGTTACTCATGTATGCTTCACACCCATAATTTGCAAGTCAAGCAATGTCAATGTTTATGTGCTGTAAGTACATAATTATGTTACTACAGAACATAGTATTTCCCCTGGAACTCAGACTCAGGACAAAGAGATTTAATTCACTTAGAAGCGGAGTTCTGGATGAGACGCTACATACCTATCAGAATGCACATGCTGCTGCAACTTCTATGTTATTACTGTCTGGGTGAATAGTCAGTCATTTCAGTGAGACTTCTGACATGAAAAGCAGTTTTTAGAAACAGTTATTCACTAAGCTGACAGTGTCTGCAATATTTATTGCACATATGCTCCAAGTTTCAAGCACTGGACTTTACCGTACAGTGGTCAGGTTTCAAAAGCACAAAGAGTCCTGCTGAATACAAGCTGGAAAAAATAATTCTGCTTTCTGGATCTACTAACATTTAACAATACCACGTGTAGCTTCCTGACTAACAGAGCTGTTTACTGATCCCAGGGTGATGCAAAGTGCCATTCCTCTAACATCACCACCTAGCAGAAATTAATTAATACTGTATCTGCTAGTTAAAAAAAAAAAAAAAAAAAAAAGAAAGAAAAAGAAAAAGAGAAAAAAAAGATGATGAGACAGTGAAGATGTTCCAGAAGAGACAATCTGGGGTTTGTTGAGTTTGGGGTTTTTTTTAGATCATTTACTTATGGTCAGGTTAATTCTTTTGGTTCATTTTTTTTTCATTCCCAGCATGAAAATTCCTTTAAGATGCACCTGGTCTTAAGAGTCTACATGTACCGTTTAGGCAGATAATTAAATTGTCTCTAATTACCAACAGAACAAGCTTTACAAGCTCTTTTAGTAACTCCATATGACAACCATGTGATTAGAGAACAAAGTTTAAAATCTGAATCATAATTACAGCAATTTCTACTTCTAGGTCCATTGTATCACTATAGGGTCAAAAAGGTTGTTTAATTCTCACCTTTCACACTTGAATTGAGTTTATTTCCAATGGAATATTCTCTACAGTTGAAACCATTTTCTCCCATATAGTATGATATCAATGTGAGGTTTTTTGCCCACATAATTTTGAATGTATATACTTCATGAAATTAAGTAAAACAGATTTAAATAAACTCTCAAGTATAAAAATTAAACAAGAAACACAAAAAGTACAATTACAGAATAGTATTTGAAGCACATAAATATAGAAACATTAAAAACATTTCTGTGTTTCCCAGAACACCCACAGCTGGTTTATGCTGCTAAAAATACACAGCAAAAAAGGTACAGTTATATTTACATTCCCTTTACTTCTATTTCTCAGTCTATGGTAACATGCTTACTCATAGGAAGCTGAGAAATTTCAGAATGTGATTTAATTATTAGAATTCTTTAGGAAAAAAACCCCACAGAAAATAATTTTAAAAATATTAGAACTGTGTTCTAACATATGAGTTTCTTTTATAATACATAACTAACAGATCTCACAAAGCTTTAGAAACAGAAGCACATTTCCCTCTCTAGTTCTCTCTTTCTCTTATGACACCAGTTTTATCATGGTGAGGCTGCTTTTCTCTTCACCAAACAACAGGCACGTGTTATGCAAAAAGCATATGAAAAGGCCTTAGCATTAGCAATGGGTATCCCAGGCAATCAAGTGATAAGAACTTCCTTTAATGGAGATTACATGGATCCCACTATTGCAAACTTTCACCTGATAGCTGAACACCATTTGTGTTGTATGCACATAGTAAAAACTTCAAAATGCTGAATAACCTATGAAAACAGGTAAGATAAACCACATTCAGCATCAACAAAATTAATTTACAGTGTGAAAGAACAAACTGATCCTGAATACTGTATCGTTTGTGTGTATAGGAGCAGCATCGAGCACCTTTCCTCTTTTAACTAAAAGAATATCCTACTTTTCCACATATTATGGAGGCACGTGTCCTAATAAAGGCCATAGCAATGCCAAATCTGAAGCTTTCAGAAAGGTTCAATCCTATAATATGATAGATATTTCTTGGGAGAGCAAAGAAAGAAGAAAAAGAAAAAAAAAAAGAAGGAAAAAACCATAATACCCAAAACAGGAAAAAAACCCCGAACAAACAAAAAAGGGCAAACAAAACAAATAAAAAAGCCATCAAAACCAAAACAAAAAACAACCCAAAAAAACCCCACCAAAAAGCCACCACAAACCCCAACCCACACAGAACTTATGCCTCAGCAATCACACAGAAGGTAATGCATCTAGGTTGTGCATTACCACTCTGCAAGCCCAGATTTCCAGCTGAAAAGTGAAATAACCAGCAACTGATAGAAAAATTTTGCATTTGAAGCTTTTACATTTCCAGATATAATCTCAAAATCCAACAAATTATTTTGAGTGCAGATACATACTGGAACAAAAGCCCTGCTACACAAGTAGGAAGAAACATCAATACTGAAGAGTTAATTAAAATAAGAACTTTGGCTTGGTCTCAGAATTACTCACCCGCTTTGGCCCACTAAAAATCTTCCTGGTGTTTTCCTTAGATTTATCACCTTGTTTATTTGTGGATTTTTTATTGCCTTCAGGCACACCAGATGCATCCTCTGAAAACTCCAGAAGATCTGCAAAAGGTAAATATAGACATGAAACAATCATATTGAAAGCTGCTGAACTGCTAGAGCATGTCTTGCATCTGCCATTTCCACACGAAAAGTGTCTGCAATTATGTAATAAACAGCCTGCACCAGAAAATGCAGCTTTAAAGCCAAACACAGCTCTGGATGGAGCTCTGCTTTACTGTCATAAAACACAGAAAATACATTACAAGGTACACTGTCACAATTATCACAGCACTTCTTGCCCACTGTGTAAGATTCGAGTTACTATTTCCCATTTTATACTTCTGTGACTACCAGGTTACCTTTTGCATGTGCTTACTTTCAGCTTGCTGCTACAACTCTGAGCAGCAGGCGAACTGAAGAGTAGATGAGGTTCTTCAGAAGTGTGAGATACAGAGATTTAGAAGACCAATACTTCTCACTACAATTACAGGACTGAAGAACTAATTCCACTTCATCTCTAATGAAGGCAGCCTGTTTGTATTTGTTTATTCTGCTGCAAACAGTATTTAAAAGATACAGTCAGCTGAGAAAGGAGTCAGCTAAAAAGAACTTGTGAAATGGTCTTCACTGTACTCAATACCTGCCTTCCCAGTTGTTCTAGTCCTCAGTTTTGACTGCAAATCTGTAATTTACCAATCTAATGAAATTCTTGTCTTTTTTTTTTTTCTTTTTCTTTATACTCATTTTCTATTTGAAGCATTATCCCTTGGAGATCAACCTACGTCCTTGCACTCTGCAAAAACCAGAAGGTACCATAAATTTCAAGATGGAAATAAAGAGGGGTGCAGAGCACCCAAAGCACTGTTTCATCTGATCAAACAGTTCAGGAAACTCATCCACCCCAGCGAAGCTGCTGCTGTTTGAAAACTGCACTGCAAAGATACAAGCAGGCTGGATGGGTTACTCCCATCCCAAATGCACTCCCAGCTAGTAAACAGGGTGGGCAAGCACCCAGCTAAGGAGGCAATCAGAAGAAATGAGGCAAGCACATTTCTAATGGCACTCACATGGACACAAGAATTATCTAGCCCGAAGGATATAAGTATTCTTAAAATAAGGCTCAGAAGTTTCTTAAATTGCAAGAAATTTCAACAGGCTTGTCAGCTCCAGGCAAGACACCTACCGGAACCAGTCTCTCCCATCCCATCTCAAAACCCACTGGTTTTCAGTTCAGCTGCACAATATCAGCACAAGAACACAAGATGACCAATCCCTCTACAAATAACTGACTTCAAAATATGTTTTTAATAAAATTAGTCTAACAGGGGAAAAATATTGCAGAATATTGCAATCCTAATTCTATAAAGCAAAACTACTTCCAAATCTTGATAAAAGGCAACTTAGTCCTTTGCTGGCACTTACTGATTAAAAGGAGTGAAATCACGTTGCTTTTGTACACAATCTTACAAATCCTGAGATGCTTTTGAAGGAGCCAGACCCTGAACACAATTCCCAAAGAAAGTCAAACCAACAGAACTGGACACTCCTGTTGTACGTGAATAGCTAAAATTAACTCAGCTACAGTAACTACAGACATGTAAGTCACTCTAAAATTGAAAGCTGTGTTCTCAGCCACAATCATTTCTGCCGTGCACTAAGACTTAAGAGTTGGAACTGTCACCAGTAATCACTAATAGTGCTCCATAGCAACTAAGCCAGTATTTTACAATCATCGAAGTTTCTTTGTTTGAAGTCTGCTCCTGAACTATCACATTGAAATCAGGTAATTTTCAATTCAACCAAATGCCTTGCTAAACCCATGTTGATTCCTACTTACCACAGGATCATCTGGCATGTTTTGATGTCGCCAGTGTATCAAACACTTCTACGCTTGGTTTCCTAAGATCACCTGGAATGTCTGTACTCGAGCAATGATCTTTGAGGCCTTCTAGGTATCCTAAAAGCATTCTGCATACCTATTTTACTGGGTTTTCTAATCTAAACTGAGTAAGGTATGGGGGAGAAGATTTTTGCTAACATTAACTGAGGCAGGCAAAGACAGGAGTGGTTTGGTAAGCAGTGACACCAATGAAGCTTCTTGCCCCCATCTCTTTCTTGTATGGATGTTGCCCCCTCCAGAGAGCATGAGCAAACTGACCTTTTCCTCAATAGAGGAGCATGTAAGCAATGCCTTTTCTCCTCTAGCCAACCATTGTCAAGGCATTCATAATCTGAGATGATTTGCTTGTCTCAGCAAAAACTGGAAAGCTGTTCCAGGATGAACTAGAAGGCAACACCCCAGTAAACCTCCCGGGGAAAAGCAACACTTTGATTTTGGCTCCCGAGGGAAACTCTGCAGAAGATTTTTAAGACCAAAGAGGACTCTGCCCTTGAGGACTGTGACATACTCTTAAATGGATACAATTATTTACGCAATTAAGGTGGTTCAGTTTTTGAGAGGATGCAAAAAAAAAAAAAAAAAGAACAGGGCAAGTTTGCTCACCAGAAATCAACTGAGTACTAGATGCTGATGTACAAAAGCTATTTTATTATCCAAAAATATTATAGCAATCTCATCTTGATCACTGAAAGGAAAATGAATGCATGGCACAAAGGTTAAGCTGCATAGCAGAAACTGATTTACGAAGTAAAAGGCTAAGCTGCAACACTTAAACTACAATAACATGGTAACTGCCACTATAGTTTAAATCACTAATACTGTAGTTCATCATTGCTATACTGCTGACTAGATATACAGTGGGGATGGAGGCAAACCAAGTAAAAATAAGCATGGCAGAGGAGATAGATCTTCATACCTTCCTTTAGTGGAAGGTTCCAGGGCAACTGCTCTATCCTGTTTCTGTCAATCTACATAGAAATATGGAAAGGATTCATTTTAGTCAGCTTCTTTTTTTTTTCTTAATTCCTGCCATTTTCTGTAATAATTTCATTGTCATTGGCCAATATGAAATGTAGTAAAACAAGCATCAACACAGCCCTAGATGCTGCAGCTGAACAGGTAGGAAATAAAGCATTATGAAACTACAAGTTCAGAAGTTAAATATATTAGAAATCTTTGCCACCTCCCACACCACTGACAGCCATGGCAGCATCTTTAGAAAAAGACAGAAACAAACCAAAAGCACACGCATTTCCAGAAGTGTAACACCATCACAGAATGGGAGGGGTTGGAAGGGACCTCTGCAGATCATCTGAGCTCGGACAAGGCTCTGAGCAGCCTGGTCTAGTTGAGGGTGTCCCTGCTCACTGCAGGGGGCTGGACTAGGAGACCTTCAGAGGTCCCTTTCATTCCTAGCCATTCTATGATTCTAGGATCTAATCCATAGCCCTGCTACAGCACGTGGCACAGGAACGCGTCCCTGTGGGTCCTGAATCTCTCCAGAGAAGGAGACTCCATCACTTGTATGGGCAGCCTGTTCCAGTGCCCTGTCACCATCCCACAGGTACAGGTTAGCTCTTCAAAATTGAAACGTAAAGTTATTTTTGGATAAGCCTTACTCTTTTCCATCATTAGTTCAGATTTCTCTTGGATACAATTCCTCATTAATACAGTCAAGCAATAACTTTCCTCCAGTACTAAAATCTTGTCTTTGTTAGAGTCATTCTGTATTCTGGCTAGTGACATGATACAGGTACCACTTGTGAAAATCTCACCAGCACTTTTAGCCCCTGGTATTCTGGCAGATTGCAGCTGGGAAGCTCATGAGCAGAAGGGGCTTTTGCTTCACTGGGCTGCTACACTGACTAATACAGGAGAAGTTTAGACTGCAGTTGGGGGGGGGAAGCAAATTCAAGTACAACTCAAGGCTTCACCAAAAATTTCAGGCTCATAAAATTACGATGTATCCTTACTAAAAAGAAAAATCTGTGAACAGCAACTAAGAATTGAAAAGTTAGGTTTTTTCATTGTTTTATTTGTCTGGTTTATTTTGGTGTTTGTTAACCATTCAAGCCTATTGTAAAAGTTAAGAGAAAAGACACCTCAGGGGAAGACAGTCTAACTACAATTGAGTTTATCTGCTTTGCATGTTTTCCTCCACTAACAATACTGCCCATCTGGTCTGCAGTGCTTCCTTGAATTTCATTTGCAAAAACATTTAAATAGGTATTATTTAAGTTACTTTCGCTTGACTGTGAACTACTAGACTGGAAGGAATAGTCCATTTCCAGTTCAGTCAGAAAATCTTTGCATGTTTTCTACTCAGATTCTAAAATACTTTTCATAAAACCAAGCCTATTTTGTGGTAAGTAACCAAAGCAGTGTAATGGCAAAGATTTTCTCAGACTGTAACAGAAAGCATCAAATCTCTTGAAAAACAGCATTTTTTACACACAGAACATTAAAATCTGTCTTAGGAATTTCTGAGGCTGGAATTCAGAGAGGCAATCTGGCATCTCACCTGTCAACTTGAAACTGGAACATTGGATTGTTATCTATGTCTTTATTCATCAGCACAAAAAAGAAGAGCATACACAACTTGGGTAGCATTAGCACCTCTCAGTACTGTTTATAACTTCAGGAAGAAGTTTTATTGTGCAAGATGTTCTGAAAGCTATTTCTGAGGCTTGGATTCAAACCTGGCATTTTCCACGGACACAGAAGTCACTTTTTTTTTGGTATGTAAAGACAATACCTCACAGCAATGTCACATATTTTAAAGAAACTTCAGGCTTAGATCCAGAAGTCCTTGATAAATTCTCAGACTCAGCATTGCTCCATTTAAGGACCTTAATAGGGCTGTTTTGAGTTATCATCACACTCAAAATGTTCAAAGCTCTGAGAGAAGACAGCATGAACCACAGCAAGCAGCCATACAAAGTTTAGGATTATTTCAGACTCTGTATTTTTATAATCAGTACTAAAGGACTGAACTGGGGGATGTGCTGCAGCTTTGAAAGCGTCACATGAAGATGTTTCTCTGTTTTCAGAAGAAAAAATGCAAGTCAAATCTCACCTGGCTAGAGTAGCACAAACCAGGACTGAAATGAGCAAAGGAGACACAAATTACAGAGGAAGCCTCCCTCAGTGGAGGCACTGAGAGATACCTCTTCCCTGAGAAGTGCAGAATTGTATTCAGAAAACAACTTTACAGCTACCTGTAATATGGAAATCTCATGGGAAAGTATTGCAGAGAAATCATCTGTGATACCTTGGAGGGTAACGGCCTCCTTACTGAATGCAGTGCGGGATGCAAACTGTAGATATTGTGAGGCTCCAGAGAACAGCAGCTGAAAGGATTGTCTGATGGGTCAGCATCTCAGCTGCATTAATTGTATAAGCGATTTTATTATTTTTTTCCTTGGAGTAAATGGCCAAACAGAAACCCAGCTTAGATAGAATATTTCATAAGCAGCCCTGTAAGCTAACCTCATTTTCCAAAGAGGCTGGAATGCAAGTATTTAACTTGGGTTTTTTTAATTGTTTTATTAAAACATGTCAAGATTGGGGGTTTTTTTGTTTGAAAACACAATCTTTTCATATAACAATTTGACCCTTTTAGAACTTATGAAAAAAATAAAATCTAGAAGCTACGTTTACCTTTAATTAAAAAGCATACAGACAAAAGGCATACAGACAATTCTGGAGTTAGAGATTGTTATAATTGGAACAGAGAAACAAACATTTTATTCCTATGAAATTTTATTTCTGGATTGTATTAGCAGAAGCTATTTATAGGAAAAGACAGCTTCTCCAAAATTTGCAAGGCTCAAGTTCTTCCCTCTCCCCAACACAATGAAATACATCTTGTCAAAGTCTTAAAAATGTAACAGTGTCTGTGAATGCTTCATGCCCCAAAATGGAGGGTCAAAAAGTTCCCTAGAAGAGTGGCTATGTTTTGAAATACTTATTCCAGCATGTATGATTCTTTGGCTTTAGACTTTTTGAAAAAATAATTAAAAAAAAACAAAACCAAAACCAAACCACTTTTAATCCAAGTTATTTCTGTTCTTTTTCACCAACACACCTCAACCTTGATCTAAGTCATTATACAGGGCCCAACCAACCACCAAGCAAGTCTAATTTTTCAACGTCACTCAAACACCAGAACTTGCTCAACAAATTCTGTGTGAACAGTTTGACTTACACCTGTGTGTACACACACACACACACACACACACACACACACACATATACCACCTATGCAGAAGATGGAGAGATCTGAAAACCAGAAACAAAAGCAGAAACACATCAACATGCAGAGGCACGTGCAAAACCAACCAGCTGACTGGCACTCCAGGGGTGCCCACAGACCCTCCCTTGAGCCATGCATCCATCCTTGGATAAGATGGAACTTGAGAAAGGTCCAAACTGTTCACAAACGTGTTCAAAAGCATGAAAAGGAAAAAAAAAGGTATTTCACAGCTCGAAGACCTACTTACGTTTTTGCACTCAGGTCCACGTGGAGCTTCTGTGGGAAGATACCTGCTTTCCAGGCCTAGGTGCTGTATGCTCAACACACCAAAAAGGGAACAATCTTTTGTTCAAAAGGAAAAAATGACCTCTGGAGAGAGATCAAGGGATATAAAACACACCTCACAACAGCTATGAAACACCAGACAGGACCAGAGCAGAAATAAGCACATTTCACTTTTAGATTTCTGAATCAAAAGTACTGTTCAACAAACTCCTACATATACTGCAAAAAGAACAAAATATAAAGATCAACTAAATGTAAGTATGTATTCTAGAAGAGTTGTGCTTACCTGCATTAGTACTGAGCTGGCTATCCTGGGAACAATTCTCATTGCCATCAGAGGTGGACTGTAGTGAAGAAGATGGTGTAGTTCTACTTCGTTTTTTATTAGCTTTCCTTTCTGCTACCTGCCACTCTTCATCTTCATCCTCACTTTCGCTCAAGTCATCAAACCCAAAGTACTTGATTTTGTAATTGGAACTCCCAGAACTTCTCGAGGCGCCTTCATCTCCCTCTCCCTCATCTTGATCATCAAACCCAAAGAACTCTAATTTGACATCCTTTTTGGATTTGGTATTGCTTGGTCGAAACCTGGCTGTGGTTTTTGTAGTAGCTATATCTCCTTTTTTTCTTAAGCGTCCAGCTTCTCCCAGGTCAGTAGGGGCTGCTGTGGTAAACTCATCAATTCGTTCCATGGTATCCTGTATAGTAACATTACAAACCGACAAGCAAGATGGATGTAGAACAGTGTAGTCTCTAGTCCGTCCAACCGTCCCTCTAAAACTGGTCCCACTACTTAAAGAAACTTTTCTTGCTGGGTTCAGACCATCGTTATTCGACTCATTATTTGCTTTAGACAAGGACTGACTGGTGCCATCCATTAGCTTGTCAAAATTAGTCGCCCCCTGCGTTTTCGCTTTGTTGGATCGACAGTATGTCCTACAGTTGCTTGGCCTAGGGATAGTTTGCACAAGTTCTTCACTAATGGCTTCCTTTGGATTTTCAGTATCTTCTTTATCACACTCCTCATCCTTGCTCTTCATCTCCGAGAGATGTTCGCTGTCAAAATCTAATAGATATTCTCCAGTTCTGGTGTCTTCAGTCTCATCCTCCCATTCGTACAAGTGAGTTCTTAATAGCCCCTTCGTCTGAGGTGTTTCTGATGGAGAGTCTGATGGTTTCCCCACAGGGATGTTCCAAGAAGCAGGCAAGTCCTTGGCTTCAATTTTGTATCCCGAAGCGTCTGTGGTTTCAGCATTGGTTTTGTTACTGTCTTCAGCATTCTCATAGATGAAATGACTGTTCTTCTCATTATCATCATTCAAATTCTGTGTTTTATCTACAAGAGAAGATAAACTTATTACTAAAAAGCATTAGTAAAATAATCAATCACCCTTGCAGGCGACATTGAAAGGTCACAATGTAACAGGAAATATTCAGTGTTCAATGACAAAAAAACATTGGAGATGTTCTTATCCTCCTGGTTTATACTTCTTAAACTCTCCAGATTAAAATTTCTGCTATAATAAAATATTCTCACTATTTCTAGTAAAAATACACACAACTTGAAATCAGCATCTCTTTGAAAACATGTGCATCATGAAAGAACAGTAGTAAGCTTAAATACAACCACTTATCTATAGAACCTACCAAAACAAAGTGTACTACTTTTAAGTAAAAAGCCCTATTTTTAAGTGCTTTTTGCTTTTGCATAGGATTTGAAAAGAACAGGTAATATCATTAGAAACACAAAACATGTATGAACCAATGACTTAGCTAAGTCTGCATATATTCATTTTTAATACAAGTGGCATTATAGCAGCCTACTGTAGTCAGGAGAGCAGATGGGCAAGTTACAGCTGCTCTTTTGAATATTCCTGGTCTAGGAACTAGACAGCACTGAGGCATCATCACAGTAGACAGGAAAATCAGCATGGGCCACAAAACCTACCAACAAAGTTCAGTAAATTTGCTTAAAATTATCCTATCATTTGCTGCCTAACACAGTAACTGTACAGCTACCAAAACCAGAGAAATTCATCCACTAACATATCTGTACTAAAAGTGCTACAGTCCTTTCTACAAGCTGGTTAACGTACCCTGAACAGAAGGACAAGCAACCCTCCTTCAAATTAATACATTTGGACTTGCAGAAGAAATAAAGAAAATGTAATTCTCATCACAAGGTAAATCACTTCTGAAATGCAGGTTTGTACAATGAACTTCTACAGACCTGAAGAAGGGCTGCTGCCAAAAGTTAGCGTTGCACTTCTCCAATCAATAGCCACAGGTGCATCTAAAGCCATCCAAGAGAACAAATTCCACTATAGGAAAGCAGGTTTTGTGAGATTTGTTTCCAGCTGACCAGCATCCCCACACCAGTAGTGCAGGAAAGCCAGTACCAAGTCCTCTAACCTGGCAGGGAAACCATTCCCTTTGGTTTCCCTGAACGCCAACAAAAGCTTAGTGGATTTGGTACCAGAGTTCAACCAAGATTGTATCTGCATCTGCAATACTCTGTAGTTGCACCTCACGGATGCACAAAGATACCCAGAAATGCAAAGGTGTTATTTCTTGGAAATCTCTTTGAAAATTCTGAGACAGTGCAACCAAACACAGGAAACCCAGATGCCTGCTGTTGCTGTCAGCATTCAATGAACTGGCTGCCTGAGCCAGGACAAGCAAGACAAGTCTGGGATGCAGCAGGCACCGATACAGAGAAGAATAACACGTGATGACAAACTGGAGAAACAGATGCAACCTAAACAGGGACAAGTAGGAAAACAAACAAACACCTCCTTCCCCCCCCCCCCCTCAAAAAAACCCCAAGCAAACAAAACACCCCCACACAAAACTTCAAAAAACATAACACCAAAAAACACACAAAAAAATCCCAAACCAAACCAAAATTAAAAAAAAACAAACCACCAAACAAAAAACCCACCAACACAAACCCAAAACAAAGAGAAAACAAAACAAAAGCAGCTCCCCTGGCAGAATGCAACCTCTAAGGTTCAGATTTGTTAGGTAGCAAATGCTTCCTAAACTCTTCAGTAAAAAGAAGGCTTTAGCATCCTTTAGCACGAGTCCCAATGGCATTAAACTTCATCAGCTACCATTTGCCCAAGTGGCACAGCAGGTTCATAAACGTAAGTTTAATGCCATTAGGACATTCAGCTGATGAAGTTTAATGCACTAACCAAAAGGTTTCAACTTTCCTGATGAGGAAAGGGAGCATCAGTACTCTTCATGGACTTTGTCCATTTGTTTTCAAATTGAAATGGCATTCCCTAAATGCCACCCTTGCACGTACGATTTATAACAGAACTTCAAGGTACAAGCAGAAAATTCTAGTAAAAGAAATGATTACAAAATCAAGTTTTGCAGAAAACTGCTTCAACTGTAGCTGATTCCTCAGAGAGACAGGACAAGTAATATCTCATGCACTGCATCTACGTTTTCTGGCAGTCCAGCAGAGCCCTGTCATAGAAGTTTACAAACTCAGCTAGAAATAGAAATAAATACATAAATAAATAAGCAAGCTCTTCACAACCTACATGACCTATATGAAATGCAAACCTAAATTCCCCAAAGAACATCAGCCCTTGCCATTTCAGCGATGGAATCTTTTTCAGCATCAGTATGGGATACAAGAATCCTTGTTACTCCCATTTCGATCTCATCCTTGTGATAATCTAAGAGATCCACCCAAAATGTATCTACCTTTCTGGAACCAAAGAGTGAGTTTGACAGTGTACAACATGTTCCTTCCCCTCCCCCCATACGTTTACTATTACTGTGCAACTGAAGACTGCGATAACACTTTGGCATGAAAACCAGCAAATTCAATACAAATCATCCAGGCTTTCTTGCTAAAATTTGGCAGCCTAACGGTATTTGGGTCCATCTTTACGTGAGTTACTGAAGTCTAAGGAACATTCAAAAGAAGCACATTTAAAACATGCCTGTCTTGGCTTACCAAACACCACCTGACTGAATTGTTAGGAAGAGGTTTCAGCACGCACATCTGGAAAAGGAACGGTTTCCCAGCCTAAGGAAGCCTGGGATATTCAACAGTCACATTTCATACCAGAACCAAACCAAATCTCCTCTTCCCAGGGAAGGAATGTGAGAGTGCACATTACAACCCAAGAGTCAAATAATTCACAAATCTGTTCTGAGATGAAGAGAGGAGAAATTGAATTTTACATCATCTTAGCCTGAACCATTGTTATCTTCGCTATGATCTTTACAGAAACAGAAAAAATGATCAACACACCAAGACTGGAAAACAGTCTGAAGAAGCCAAAGATACCCATGGTTCATACACAGCAGCAGCACTGACAAAAAATTAACGGAAACAACTACCAAGGAATCTGTCTCCAAAGAAATGGTAATGAACTATTCTGAAAAGTTCGTTGGCTTGGCCTGTTTTGGTTTTTTTTTCCATTGGTTGTGTTGGGTTGGTTTTTTTTACAGTCTGCTACTAGCACACCACAATAAAATACAGCTACCCTATAATATGTACTTTCATGGACGTTATCTTTAAACTCTGCATTTCTCATACACAAAGAAAATATATTCAGGAAGTGTGTATTGATGTCTTTCACTCCAGATCATTTAATCTAAAACATACTACCTGAATTCTTAGGTTCATTCATCAGTTCTGAGAGAGTGTTAGCAGCTGAAACCACTTCACTTTTTGAAGTCCCTTGCCAGGAGGCTGCTGTGTCAGTAACCAAGCCCTAAAAGCCATCATCTACCAGGCCTTTGTAAGAACGATGATCTTTATGACTCTTATATCAATTACAGTGCTGCTTTTATTTATTTCTAATGTGAACTAATCCAAACAGATAATAACAAATCAATCCAAACAGGTAACATGCTCATTAAGAACGAATTTGAGTTAATTCTGATGATGTAGTTACATACACTGAGAAACTAGTCTACAAAATGTTCCAGAATATTTTAGAATGTGCTAAAATTAGCCTGGCATTTGTAGGGCTCTAAGCAAGCAACACAGGCCCATCTAGTCTTCTGTGACCTAGTAAGGGAGTTAAACTTTCTACTCTCATATTGCTGCAGTGTCATCTGGACAAACTGAAGCATGATTTGCGAGGTGCATCATGATCCAAGAACAATCCTTCTTCACATGGATTTGCTCCATTTCCATTTTTCTGTACTTGCTGCACTAAGGCAGTTACATTTTTCCTACCCAGAGTGGCTTCTAGTCTCAGTTCCAATTTCAGAGCTATCTAACCTGCCTGCTCTTCTCCTCGTGCTCCTTCCCAACAGTCCCATGCACAAAACAAGTAAACTGAGCTAGATTAAAGACTCAATGACAGCCTCCACCACCTGTAAGAGAGCCACTAAAACCACATGGGTACTTCAAGGCATCAGTAAGATTCGATCAGACTGGGTTAAGGCAGTAGCACCACACATCCAGTCCTTCCAGCCTTGAATTCCTTGTTTCTCCATCTGTAAACACAAGGAAAATCCCTTTCTCCAGTCATCTCAGCTGACTAATAAATAACAAGGCCATTCTATCCCAAACAGCCTTGCTTTACTACACTTCCAATAAATGATCCTAAAAGCCAAACACTCATCAACATCTCTTTCTGCACCTCAGCAGGATTACTTCTGCCTTTGTTTTAAGTCATGCATCGTTTTAAGCGCGTGCATAAGCAACTTAAAATGTGGAGTTGTCTCTGAAAATGCTCCACAAGTATCAACAACATGCTACATCTCATTTTTCATTCTCAGCTTGCAATCTAATACAGCACACAAAGTCACTCTGAAACAGCATAAAAACGGCAGTTAGCCACCCCTCTCATTTTCAGCAGGCAACAAAATTTTCAAGCCACCCAGTACTTCAGAAATCTCAGTGAGTGCAGCAGGGAGGTTTTTCCATCTCCAGTGATAAGCACGGCTGACAGAGAATGTGCCCAGTAAAGCAGTGACGGTGCACCAGGTAGAATGGTTGGCTTCCAAACCGTATCATCAGAAAGCATGAGTGGAAAATCAGGCAGTAACATTTAGAGGAATACTTCCTGGAAAGACACTTTGTCAAGCCACTATTTTCATCTCATCAGTGGGTCAACAGCTGTCGGACTGAAGATTCTATAGCAGAAATTACTGCAAATCACTTGCTAATCGCTGGTATACAATACCAGCAATTACAATAACCTTGATTTTAGAAATTACTACATTTATCTGCATTAACTACTACAGCAGAAGCTAGCGTGACTGTAGGAAACAAACAACATACAATTTTATTTACAGATACAGAAAGCACAGAGAAAATATGAGAAAAAGGAACTAATTTTGAACTATTTGATATTCTGTAGTTCAAAAGAGGCACATAATTTCTCTTTCCAGTGTTAACTCCTATGAGGCTCTTCTGGGGCTCAAACACCAGCGACAGTCTCCCAAGTCATTTCAGATCAGCAATACCAGAACTACACAATGCAAGCCACCAGAGTGTAGTCTTTTTTTTTTTTTTTTTCTTCTTCAGGCACTAGCACAATATCCCTAAAAAACCAGCCACATTACTTAGAGCTGCAAAAGGCCAGCAGAGTACAAAGCAGCCAGGAAGAGATGCCACATAATGCAAAACATAATTCATTCCAAGTTTTCCTACTGGTGATTTTGAGCAGAGATACAGGTAGAGAATACTAGAAACTACAGGAAAGCAGCTGGGGAGAAGGGAGGAGAAGTGAATGCCACGGGGGGGGGGAAACAGGAAGTTAATAAGATGCACAAGTGGTCCCAGGAGCCCAAAGTGGTTTTCCACATCTTGCCAGATTTGCTCTGTTTTGTCAAACTAGAGCTAGTTATCTCTTTGCCTGGACAGCTTCACAGACTCCTCAGGATTTTTTAGATGGCTAAACAGGTTTTTTCATACCATCACTGATGCCATACTAGAATATTTACAGTAATGAAACTATACTGATATGAGTGTCTGATCACCTAGCATTACACTTGGGTACCTGTGCCCAGAATGATCCTCACCCCTGCTCGAGGTACACCATAATGGCATTTCCAATTGCATTAACCCACACTTGGTCACATCTGCTCCAGGGAGGACCTAAAAGCAGTGGGCTGGTGAATGAAGAAAGGGGAAGCCATAAAAACAGTTCTTACAATTTCTCACAGAAGATGAAAAGTTTGACAGAACCTTCTCAACTGAAGTGGAAACACTGAAGCTTGGAGAAGAGAGAACTCTCTCCATCAACCACCGAAGCTGCAGGAGGTAACAGTTTCACACCTTGATCCCTAGGGTACACCATATACCAAGATGGAATCCAAAACTAAGTGAAAGGAGAAAACCCTTTAGAAAACCAGTCTTCCTGACAAAAAAAACCCCACCATAATCCAAACCAACTCTCAAGAAATGCATCCTCCAGCTTAATCCCCATTTGAATTTCATTTTCCATTTAACTTACAAGACTGAATTGCTTGGCTCTAAGTCTGAACACATCATTTTCAGCTCCATAAAAATCAAATAATTGTTAACGGTTTAACACTACATACCTGAAGTCAAACATTAGATGCTTCTTTGAACAAGTCAGTGATAGAGCTTCAGAACCTTACTATTTTTTAAGCTACTGGGAACACAGATCAGTGTCTTAGGCTCTGTGAGCAATGTCTTAGTGTAAATTTTTTGTCTGGCACAGATTCAGGGCTCACAGAACAAACAAAGCTCGGTACCCCACAACTCAGTCACCACCCCCAGACTGATTCCTCAACTTGACTGGGCAGCAGACAGCATCCACTGCAGATCACACGCAACATGTGCTGTCTAGCCACCTTCTGCTGCATCATCAAAAGGGTTAGGGATCCAGTTAACAACATTGTCCTTACCAGCATGCAGCCAAGAGAGAGCTAAGGGAACAGGTGAATTGATTCGACTCGGTTTTTCACTCTGCCAGTTTCCGTGACACTCAAAAAGTGCACTGTATCTTTGAAATCTCTCCTTACCACCCAAAGTTTGATCAAAACTGGTTAACAAGTAAAATTGTTATTAAGAAATAGAAGAAATAGGTATGCTTGAAATGCTAGTATGTCAAAATGTTATCACACGTGCAAAAGAAATGGTTTTTTCTATTTAAATTGCTCATATTAAATCTTAGCCTTACTAACTTGAACTCCAGATGAGTTTTCTCTTATTTCTAGCAATTATTCATGAATGATAACCAAAGCATCCTCCAAGCTAAAAAAAAAAACAACAAACATATTGCCTTCTATAGCTTTTGTACACGAGACCTTATGCTCCATTGCTGTTTAAGTAGCTATAGAAGCCTTTATTTTCATACCAACAGGAGCATGACTGCATTATTATACAGGAAACACCAAACCTACATGAACTAGGTTTCTTCTAGTATCAACCACACAAATTCACAGCATTCACTGCACATGTCTAGACAATACTAGTCAGAAGCAATGAAATGCAGGTGGCATGATGCCAGTTTTATATTCCTCTATTTCTCTGCAAATATACACCTGAATGCAAGAAAAGGAAACCTCAAGGAAAAGAGGGAAGTAAGATGGAAAAAGAAAACTAAACGTGTATCAAGTACCTTCAGATCCCTGCAGCTACTGAAAGTACATCTGTTGACAGGCTCCAGCTCCTGAAGAGACCACTGACACAGAATGCAGGAAACTGTTAGGTAAGCTCATTATGAGCTACAGCTCTGCCTGATGTTCTTCAACACTTGGAAACTTCTATTACAGCTCCATTACACCATCACCAGTGTTCCCAAGGATAAAGCTACATGGCTATACAACTTGAAGCTGACCAAGCTAAAGGAAAAGATAAACCTTGACTAGGTCTGTGTGTCACATCCCTCATTTCTGGGAAGAGATCCCAAACAAGACCTAGACATAGTGACTGCTCTGGTTTGGACAGAAAAACTGCAGACAAACCATACTTCTCTCAAAATAAGAAGAGAGATTTCATTACAGTTTCTCTCTTCCACTCCACATTGGAAATTAAATGTTTTGGTTGGTAAGGAAAAAAGGTTACAGACGAAACTTTGATCCACTTTCTGCTTGTGACTGAACAGCTGGGAAACACAGAATAAAGCTTATGGATATAAAACACAAAATCCTAAAAAATGGCCCAAATTTACTGTCATTATTGACTGATGGCCACAAGATCCTGAAAAGCATTGCCTGTTAATATGCATAAACAGAAGAGAAGAAGCATAAGTGCCTCAGAAGATTAGCCTCTCAAGACCACTTTCATGGTTGACAATCACTACAATAGCTAAAATTACAGACCCACCACATCCAGAGCTATCATTACAAATTATTAAGTAATTCTGGTTCTTTACTCTTTCTGAACCAAACTGCGTTCCACTCAAGTCTGCAGGCAGGTTGGACAGACACTGTTTGCCTCTTCACAGATGCTTTAAGTATCATCTTCTTTTGCACAATTCCACAGAAAACCCTGAAGCGATGAGATTTACTGCCATCACAGAACTATCTGCCTTAAGAATACTTGCTTTTCTTGTTTCCTTTCCAGCATCCTGAATATAAAAATTCTAAGACAATTTATACGAAAAGCTTGAATTTATTATTAAGACAAGTTCTCAGTCACGTTACATCTCTTCATTTGAGTTAGAGTGGCTGTTCTTCTAAATATACAGTAAGAAAGATAAGAGACACTTGTTCATCCCTCAAATCACCTCTGTACAGCTTTTCAGTTTCATAAGACAGTCTTCATCAGCATCTCTCACAAGCTGTCATTTTTGTTCCATGAATCTACCAGACTTTCACATTTCCTCTTGTTCTATTGCTTGCTACCTGGTAGAAGCACTGGTCAGTGTTTTTGAATGAAAAGTTATTTCCACTTCTTTAAACATGAAAGAAGTTAAGAGGCAGTCAGAAGACTGACCTTTAAAAAAACCTAACTGTTCACTGTACAAGTCCATAAAGAATGAGTTAAAAAGGATGGATTCCAAAAAAAATATTGAGAATCTCACTGTTGTTTGGGAAAGAGAAGTTACAGATTCAGGGGGAAAAAAAAGTTCTGTGCTCATTATGAAAAATATGTTGCAGAAAGCAGAAGATTCCTTCTTAAATATTGAGGTCTTTTCCTTCATCACCTTTAGTAAACCAGTAGAATACTGACATGTAAACAGAATTTCAGGCATTTCAGACTTGGAAAAATATCCAAGAAAAATAAAAACACAACACTAAATCTTCAAAGAAGTATCAGAGTAATACCAAAGGAAAAAAAAAACAAAAAAAACTGAGAACAATTATCAGACTAGTTTGAACTTGGGCTACTGACACAGCAAGAAAATTCTGCATGTAATGGGAGAAGGGATATCTTAAAGGGAGAAACACAAAAACAACTGAAGAAGAAAGGATTTGTGGCTAAAGCTCAGCTATGGATATACACAGCGTAACTACTGCCTCTTGTAACACTGAAATTCCACAGGCATACATATTTTCTGGCAGATCTTTTCCCTTCTCTGCTCTCAGTTTCTTAATGCTCTTTGAGCCAGACAGAGCACAGCAGCAGTTCTTTTAATCATGGTTTCCACCAGCCATCCCCTAAGACAGCCAAATGCTCAGACCTCATCCAGTTTCCCCCAACTTTTTGCTCCAGTTTTGGACAGAAAATGACTCAGCTGAAATTCTTCCTCGAGAAGTCAATAAATTGCACTCAACAAGTCTGCAGAGGAAGAAAGATAATGGTTAGGTCTGGAGTAATCTTATCTTAAATGTCCATGTCACTTGCTAAAAACAAAACTGAAGCTCTAGGACAACTTGAAAGGAATACTCGGGCAACTACTGCCATGTCAAATGTAATTATGTTACAAACTTGTATGTGGTAAGTTGAAAGTTAACTGTCAAGATAGGGCTGCCCCACCCAGATAATCAGGATCCCCAGGCTCTGCAGACACCCTGGCTAAGGGACTGCATCAGGACAGTCTGCTGGAAACAATCCTCATCACTTGCACCATCTTCTTCCCAGGGCAACCATTTTCTGCAAATCAGTCTCTTCCCTCAGTAGCCTTTTCAAGTGACTAAATGTAACGAGATTCTGCACACTGGGACATAAAGTAGTCAGCCACAGTTGGCTCCCTTCACTCGTGCACTGCATAAGCAGAAGCTGTTAGTAAGGAGGATTGCATTTGCCATTTTGATTTGCTACCCATCCCTACATCAGACCCTAGTGAAACATGAAGGCATTGAGAACAATCTAGAAACACAAAAGAACTGGCTAACAGACAACAGGTAAATGTTTCCTACAGCACCAAGAACAAAACTATTCCCAGAACAAAGCCTCGTTTGAATATCAGTACACAGTACCAAATTACAAGATTCAGAAGAGCTATTTTCATAATTACTCCAAATGTTAGGAGGGGGAAAATGCTAGTGTCACAAACACTCTGCATGCAATAGTCTGCCCTTTTAATCTTAAGAAGCCTCAAAGGGCACTGCCACGACAAGAACCACAAAATCTGTACTCAGCATCACAACACACCAGAAAGGGATAATATTTCTACACTGCTCTGTGTTCTGGAAAGACACACTAAGCCATTCTGTATTCTATTTCTCCACAGCAAGCAAAATAGATTTAAGAAATAAACTCGTAAGCTTTAAAAAAAACCCAACAAAAAACAACCAATAAACCTTAATCCATGCCCAATTAAAATATTTCTTGGTTAAAAGCATCATTAAACACCTAGCATTTGAACTGAAAACTAACATAAAAAAATGCTCTTAGTGCACAAACAGAATACAAGGCATGCAAAGCTGAGGGACATCACCCATCCACTTGAGACATCTCCCAAGCCAAGTGCCTTCTCTGATGAAGGGCATCAACATCTTGGGCTAGACCCTCCACGGGTTTGTGTCACAGAGCTCAGCCCTGTGTCACACAAGTGGAAGACAGCGGGTGATCTTAACATCCAGAGTCACAATGCAAAGTCACACACAAGCACGATGGCAGCAGTATTTCCCTGAACTGAAACTGGCAGTGCAGGCAAAGCAAGTATCAGTTTGAAACTAATCCATACACTATATACAGGAAAAACCTGGCTCACAGGAAACAAGCTGGGAACATCAGTGGGGTGTTGTGCCAGCTCCAGTGCTCCCTCGGGGTTGGTACCAGTCAGGAGGTGCTCTAGCATTGCCAACTGGCTAAAATGCCTGTACACCAATACACCAGGCATGGGGAACAAACAGGGTGAACTAGAGACCTGGGTGCGATCTCAGGCCCCTGACCTCACTGCAGTCACTGGGACATGGTGGGACAGCTCACACGACTGGAACACTATCATGGATGGCTATGTCCTTTCAGTAAGGACAGGCTGACAAGGCGGGGTGGTGGGGTTGCTCTCTATGTGAGAGAGCAATTGGAGTGTATCGAGCTCTCCCTGGGGGCAATGAGGAGCAGGTTGAGAGCTTGTGGATTAGGATTAAGGGGGAGACTAGTACGGGAGACATTGTTGTGGGTGTTTACTACAGGCCACCTGATCAGGATGAGGAAACTGATGAGGCCTTCTACAGGCAGCTGGAAGTAGCTTTGAAATCACAGGCTCTGGTTGTCATGGGGGACTTCAATTACCCTGACATTTGTTGGGAAAGCTACACAGCCAGGCATG
>WUAM01000323.1:6546180-6567287 GCA_024336885.1 Actenoides hombroni
AGTATTTGTGGCAATACTGTGTTTTTTAGTGTTTAATTTTGGTATTTTTGGGTTGCCTTTTTAAGAACACTTTTTTTTTTTTTTTTTTTGCTACTGTGTTGTATATTTGTGACAAAGACTAGTCTGTGGGACAGTCTGCTCTTGTACCCACATGAGTAAAAGGCCCTGCTTGTCTGAGCACCACAAAAGGTCAAACGCAGACTGCAAGAAAGCGAGCATCGGATCTTTAGAAACACACTGTTAGTGTTTGTATGGGATTGGATGCAACAGGATTTCCTGAGCAAGGTATTGAGTCTTTCACCACGTACTGAACCTTTTAGTACTTAGCCACCCACCCAACTCAGCATTTCGTTCTGCGTTAACCAAGTCTTCGAAATAGAGAATATTTCTCCCTGTGTATCTGCGTACTGTATTGCACAATGGGTCCCAGTCTTGTTCCCATCCTCTCTTGAGACTTTCTGTGTTAGGGTACAAAAAAGTATTACTCATAATGAATTTGCAACACAAATTTGACAGCACTTGAGGCTTTCTGTGTTAGGGTACAAAAACATATTACTCATAACGAATTTGCAACGCAAATTTGACAGCACTCTGCTAGCCACACAGAGTGTAAGAGCTGAAAACTGTTGAAGAGTCCAAACTATAATTCAATCATTTTGTACTGAAAAAAATGACATATTTTAAGCATATATTTTGAAAGATAGCTTGTGCACAGTTGCAGTCTGTAGTCCAGCAGAAGTACTGGTTTGGGGAAGACAAGGTAGATCCGTGACCATATACTGAATAGGTCTGATCTATGAAGGTGTTTGAGAAAAAACTAAGATACTCTAAAATAATATTGTCTAAAAATACTCCAGTAAAACATAAAAATAAATAGAGCAACACAATAGTATTAATCACATAATGAAGTACTAAGTGTTGTGCGTTTATATTTTGCAGGATTAGTTTGAACTTGTAAACTGAGCAGAGAAAGCTATAAATAAATTCCTAGACTCCTTGCAGGTATGATTTTTAAAAAGTCATTAGGAAAGTTCCTAGAAATCAACTTTCAATGAACTGTATTGTTATTCTAGTAGTGCTTTACAGTAAACCCCTTCTATATTGATAATTTGTCACCCCAATCAGATAAAACAGTCATTAGCAACCTGCTTCAGTTGTCAGGCTGGAGCTTGCAGAAGATTCCGATTAAAAGAGAATTAAAAGAGTATGTAATAATATCCAGCTACTGTAATCTGTGAGAAATTTAAACCAGCCACAGGTGCTAAAGGCTTTGCTCATGCTTTCCAGGTTACAGCCTGGGACTCTCTTAACTGTGAAGTTCGGAATGCCACAGTAATGCTGCAGTGTCTGCTTTGCTGCTCAAACATCATGACAGGATTGCCCTGGAGTTTTTAGTCTTACTAAGTTGTGAAACAGGAGGCCAAGAGTTCAGACCCTTCACGTTTTCACCCTGACTTCTTGAGGGCTTCAGTAGGCTGGAAATTGTCCAGTAAAGCAGCTGGAGAGACAAAAAGATGAAGCTTCATCATCATAATCTGAATAATTTAAATCCGATTTTGTATTGCTTCTAAAGCACATTCGACTTCCACTCCTTAATAAAGGTGAAAGTTCTAAGGCTTTTCTGCTCAACTTTTTAAAAGCAGACAACTTGCATAATCCATGAGGTAAAAAGTCATGACCCAGTCCTGCGTGAGCGGACTTTTCGGGCATTTATTCCAACTGGTTTAGGCGCAATTTATTTTGGAACGAGCCGCGGACAGCTCGCAGAGGCGAGGCGAGGCGAGGCGAGGCACGGCCCGGGGGCTGCCAGCGGCGGTCGCTCCGGCTCCTGCCCCCCGGCTCCGGTACGAGGCCCCCATTAGCTGGGAGAGCGGCCGCCTCCCGCCGGCGGGCGGCTAAACAGAGGGCCCGGCCTGGCCCAGCCCGGCCCCGGCGCCCGAGCAGGCCGCCGCTCGAGGGGAAGGTCCCCGCGCGGGGCCCGGGATCGCTCGGGGCAGCCTCGGCCCTGCGTTGCGGAGCGGCCCGGCGGGGCTGCGGGCCCGTCTCGGCTGCCGGAGGGAGTTGGGGCCGCCAGAGCTGCGCTCAAAACCCTCCTTAGGAGTTCGGGAAAGCACCGGGCGCTGAACGAGCCCTGCTTCGACTCCATTAAAAGTTTCTTATGCCAACCAGCAGCAGCAGTGAGCAGCTTCACCCCGGGGCAGCCAGTCAGCCCCTTCTGCTCAGGGTTGCACTTTATTGGTACTCACAGTGGTTGCACAGTCCCCAGCCTTTATATCCGCACCGAGGAGGAAACATGCTCTGTGGAGAAGTCCCATGAAATGAATGAAACGGTGGCTTTCACGTGCTCCTACTTCCACAGACGCTAGCTTATACGAAGCAGTTACATCCACCCACATACATCTCTGCGCACGTTTGAGACTTTAATTAATGATACACTCTCTGTAGAGTGAAAAAACACTCCATGGAGATTGTGTCGCACAGCAAATACATACAGGCCTCAATCATCAAATCCACTATTTTACATTTTGTAAGCAGTTATTTGTGAAATAGAAAATGAGGATGCACTACTAGAACAGCATTAAAAAGAACACTGCTCATAGATGTAGTTTGATATTTTTTCAGAGGAGTGAGGAGCTCCTGAAAAAAAAATTCCGAAGCAGACTAAAAAAAAGCTCTACAACCTTGGAGCCTAAAATGGTTTCACAACATTTGATCGTGTTAGTTCTTTGAGAAAAAGGTTTAAAATACAAGTCCCAAATGCAAAATGAATTTAAGTAAAATGAAAAGGAAGCTGATTTCACTGCACAGCAGAGGTTAAATTTGTCTTGATACTTCTAGTTAAGAAGCATTAGTTTTTTCTTAATATTATGTTTAGCCAATGCAACATTACTGGATGTCAATAAAGAGATGCAAGACTATAGTTTTGTTTGGTGATCCTGTAAGTAAAATTATTTTTGGCCTTTACCTGGTGCCTATTGATGGTAGCTTTTAGGTATTATTTCTGACATACCATCACACTCTGAATGTGCTCTCTAAAACCACTATACAACTGGTGATAGAGGAAGTGAAAATAAGATAGACTAGGCCTTGTGATGAGCTGTACAGGCTTGGCTTGTGATACAGCTGAGGTTTGTGTTGTGTTTCAAAGAAGGCTTACAAGTTTATATCTAATCACCCAATTCATTTATTGAAGAACTGCTGAAAACAGATTACAAATTCTAAAATACATCTTTTGAATACAAAAAGTAAGATTATTTTTTTTCTTGTGACTATTCTTGTAGCAAAACTACTAATTAACTTGTTTCAACTTCAAGAGTAAAATGGATAGCTAAACCAGTTTGAGTTTTGCATACTATTGCGTGAGTCTGAAAGTCTCATTTAGTGACTAACTGAGCTGTTAGACAAAAAAACCCCAAACAGTACTTCCAGAGCTCAAAATACTTTGAGGCTCCAGAGTTCTTTATAATATTAAAAAAAAAAAAATAAAAAAGTGCATCCCGAGGACTAGAAAAAGTAAAGAATATGGCCAGAATGAGGAAGCAACATCATCCAACTATTTGGAAATAGTTTCTATTTGGATATAAATTTACGAGATTAAATATGTTTCTAATTTAGAGCCTGGTCTACATAAATCACTTAAACAGTAATGTAGAGAATTTTGCAGCATACTGGTAGTTAATTGGCTGCCATTTGAAAGCTCTCAGACACCACTGGGCTAGCTTTGTATCTCCAACAGTGTTGTCAGTCTATGTAGAATACACACACACAGAGTAATCTAAACCAGTACAGATCCAGGGTCATGCTGGAATTTCACATGACTAACAGAGGATAAATTAAATGAGTTTATGTGCTGCCTATCCTACCTTGGGTATCAGCAGAGCCTAGAAGTCTAAGAGACCTTTTTACTTAGCTGACGATAGACAACATTGTTATGTTCAACAGCACAGATGGGCCCATTTTCCTGCACCTAACTTACTTCAGATACTTTTGAAAGTTTCATAACTTGTAACTTCATAAGCTTGACAATTAACATGTTCAATTTTGGTATTTCCATTTTCACCTGGCTTACCTCAAATACGCAAGTACCAAGACAGAGCAGATAAAAGTCAAATCCTATCTACCTTTGGCAGTAGTTAAGGTTAATTCTCACAGAAGGTGGAATTCAACAAGCATCTTATGCTTTCTGGGGAAATCTAGTGTTGATAGTTGCCATCTCCCTTCACAAAAACCCCAAACAAAACCCAACCACACAAAACCCCGCACAAAAAAGGTAGCACGTGGAACGCTCCAGTTTGGCAGTCGCCTCCATGAGAACAATAGTGGGAGATAAGCAGCCATCTTACAACTTCAGCTTTTCCATCTTAAAAACTTTCCTGGGAAAGGCAAAAGGAGTCCTGCGGTGTCTTATTCCAGTCCATTCCTCCCCGCCCCCCACAAGAGAAACGATCATTCTTGCTATTTATAATAACGCCAGAAAGCACTGAAAAACACAGCTCAAACACATCAAAGCTGGAGATAAGAGAAAGGGTTAACAGCAGAAGGAACATGTAAGAAGGACGGACAATTACTTGGATACATCACATATTAATATACTCCACAACCCTCTCAGTTCTCTTCTTGAGGTTCTGTGCTGAGATCTCTCTGGTGGGAGCGACACAGACTTTACAAAATGAGCTGCAGCCTAGTACGGAGCCTTTCACATAATTCAGTCTTGAGGCAGCCATTAAAACATTTTAAACTACTTCAGTTTCTTCCAAAAGAAAACAGAGGCAACACAGTAGGAAAATTGAAGGTTTCTCATGCAGCCTATGCTGGTGGGGTGTGTGTGAGAGAGAGAACAGAGAATTGTCGTGTCCTTCCCAAAGCGATCAGGAAGGTTTCTCAGTGCTGCTTCGTGGACAGAAACTAGCATTTGACAGTAGGATCAGCTTAAAGTGAGGATACAGCCAGATGTTAGAAGGACCGTGGCACTAGGTATCCTTCGTAATAAGTACATGAATAAACAGTAGAGCTCCTTTTCCCCCAGAAGGAGAACAAGCCCAATAACCGCACCAAGCTCTGCTGCCCTGCAAAGAACTGCCCAAGAAGCAAACAGTGACTCAAAGGAAGGCTCTCCCTATTAACTCCTCACACCCAGACGACTCCACCCAGAACCACGAAAGCCAGAAGCCCCCCGGTCTTCTCCTCTGACTCTTTGTTCTTTTGTGTCTCGGCCTGATCACTATTTGCCCCCCAAGATCTCTCCAGCTTCCTGTAGCGCTTCCTTCCTTGCCTCCTGTCCAGGTGGGAAGAGAGGGCAGATGACAGGATGTCCTGCTGCCCTCACAGCTGCTGCAGGGCCTTCGTGTCCCAGTCAGAACCACTTCAAATGCTAAACATTTCAGTGTCGTTTGCTTTTTCTTTGCAAAATGTCACTCTCCTCCTGTTCCTGTCCTTCAAGTGTCATGTGGCATGTGTGGGTGACAGCACTCGGGGCTCTGCCATCTCCCTTCGCTAGGGCTAGAATTTCCCCCTTGCTATTTGCATGGCGTAGATGAAGTGAGGGTAAAGAGACACATTCAGTAACTAATTACCATGATTTAGCCAACCTCTCTGAAACAGCTCTGAAAATAGTAATTTATACATTAGTATCGCAACTAATACGTGCTGGAGGAGGTTCAGTAACCCCAGCAGCAGCAGCATGGGAGTGGGTGAGAGCAGCTGGATTGCATTCAGAGCTGCAGTGGCTGGATCACAGCAGACCACAAAACGTAACACACAGGGATGGAGCGGGGAAGGAGGGGAGATCTGCAACCCAGCGTGCAGGGAAGTGTGATTTCTGTCAATAATATGGCTTTTCTTAGAGAGGTATTTCCAGTAGTGTATGGGAAATTTATTGTGTATCCTATCCAATAGGATAAATATAATAGAATAAGCGTACTGCTTATTGCTGACACTGAGCCCTGAGAAGAAAGACTGAAAGGCATCCAAACAGGAGATCTTTAGACAGCTTTGGATTCTATTTTTCACTATTTGCTGTCTCCTCATCTGAGGTGGTCAAACCAAGGCATTAAGTTTAGCAACCAAGAGGTCAGCACACGTGCCACTAGACAGAAAAGCACGCCTGTAGGAGTGCAACAAAGGGCCGGTTCTCTGTGATGGAACAAAGAGTTCCCTGGATCATTGCACTAATGAATCAGAGCCAGGCAACGAGCAGAAAACCTTGCGCTAATCCACCTTCTCTCTGGCCTGCACACCCATCTGTTGCAATTGCGTGAGAGGCAACATCAGCTCTGCAATGTCCAAGCCTCTGGAAAGACTAGTTCTGCTTGATGAACCGACAGCAGTCATTCTCCTACAGCTACATTCTCAGTGGTTACTCTCTGCATTTTTTTTCCTTAGGTGATCAGCCTGCGAGTCTACTGGAAAAACCTGTGCTGAAATACTAGTGGGAAAAGCACAAAGTAGGTTTCACATATGATAATTGTCAGGGCCAGAACTTTATTCTGCCATGCAGTTTATCTTGACAAGCTTTGCTGGGAAAGTAACTGCCTGTGCTGTTTCCCACGAAGACTTTACAACACCAAGGTGTTTCAGGAAAAAAAAAAACCCAAACACCTCATTTGCAGTGAGGATGCAGCTTAACTTTAAAAGCAGCCAGGAAAGTCTAGGTTATTTGGTCAGGTAAAGTTTCCATTGTTTTGTTTTTCCATTTGATCTCAAATGCCCGAGATCTGCTGCAGCTTTATGGGATGACTGGATTCAATACCAACCTTCCTCTCCCTGAAGCTTCTTTTTAATTATTATTCTTTTCAGAGCTTATTGTTTCACATTATTATTGAATGTATGTCTGACTTCATGGAAGCAGCCCTAAGGAAAGCTACCAAAATGCACTAGCGTAGCACTTGTCGGGGAAAGAAAAACATGGAAATGCAACAAACAGAGTTTTAAACTGTTCTAGTAAAGAGTTCATTGGTGGGACTGGCATTGTCCTTTTCTGTTCCTCCTCCAGCAATAAGGTAGCAGCCATTTCTGTTGCTCATTTTGCTTACTTGCTTCCTTCACCAGTAAAAAGAGCATGTACATGACTGACACTCATATCTTATGTTCCTTTGTCCTCTTAGTTTTATTATGATTGTGTGGGGCACTTATGTGCAGATGCTAAAATCACTCGGTTCCCTTTTATTTACAAGATTCTTGTTTTCATCTTTGTATTTCCCAAGTGCTTCTTTGTACTTTTTAGAACGACTAGAACTTGGCCAGTAACTAAGCACTTCTACAGCAGTTACAAAACATTAGACCATAGCAATATCGGGTCAAATAACTAAGCTGCTGCACTGCGACCAGTGTGTGTGGCCTTTGAGCATTGTGTGCAGTGATACAAAGAACAGCAATGTCAATTACAACTGGAGAAGAAAACCCAGAGAATTAAAACTTGTGGGACTAAGGAGAACTGGATGGACATGTCTCTGAATCTCATGGCAGAATTAATGTACTACCTAGCAAATTCAGCTGATAAAATGAAAATTACCCCCCAAAAAAATTAAGTATTTCCTCATGGGAAGGCAGGATGAAACAAAATATCAGTGACTTTGTGAGTTTCCTGCTAGAATACAGCCGTGAACAACTTACTTTCACCTTTATTGAAATTACAATGCAACACCATGAAGAAAGTTGCAATGTCTTCTGCCTTTTACGCAAGACCCTGCTACATCCCCGGCCATACACCGTGCCAGTTCTACAAGGTTCACTACATACAGTGTGACCCTGTTCTGTGAAATGGTCAAAGGTCATCCTACAGCATGCAGTAGAGAGCCAGTTAGTGAGCAGTGACAGTATCTCAGAAATGTTTATAAAGAAGATACCAAAAGGTTAAAAACAACCTGTATATTGAGTGGTCCTTTAGACATATCAAATAAATGACTCATTACTGAGGCACGTGTAAAGGCAACAGAACAGGCAGTGCATTTACTATCCAAAAGCCCATTATTACCCTAATAATACATTGGCCTGCAGCGGCCTCCTTATATTATATTTTTCTACTGGATGTGCAATCTTGAACGGGGATAAATATTTACTGTGTAGCACAGTCATTTCTCGGTAAACAGCTGAAAGATTGGAGAAAGGTATTGATGCAAGAGCTTAGGCTCAAACTAAGACGGCTCAAACTGACTCAAAATGTCTCCCTGGTGGTTTTCATTAAGAATAAGCCTTTTACCATACCTGGGAGAAAACAAAACCTAACTCCCGTTAGGCAAGGTATAGGTCGCAAGATCCAGATCTTCAGAGAAATGTCCAACAGCACAATTACATAGATTCTTTATATTTTTCAGAAGCAATTAATATTCTCTGAAAGTAATTTATATTTAAAACTGGAGGAAAAACACACCTGACATCAGTAAGACCATACTGCTTATTTCCAGAAGCATCCACAGACACCAGAAGTGGTCCTTCCACTAGTTTTCCTCCCTATCTTCTGGGCATGCTGCACAGAAAAAAAAAAAAATTTTGGAATTCTCTCTCAATCCATTGAATTATTCACCAACAGTTATCAGTAGCTAAGACAGGAAGAAACATCTGAAAGAGCATTGATTGCAGTTCTTCATTTTTACTGGATGTATGCTAAAATATACAAATACCAAATGTTTTTTTCTATGAAATAAAGGTTGGATTAAGCAGAAAAGAGGTTTTAAAGTAGTAATAGCTCTCTGCTAGACTCCAGTGACACCTACTGGTAAACAAAGAAGTTACCAAACATTTCTTGAAAATGTAGAAGCAATAATTTATGAACCAGCCCTTAGGATCAGTAATTTATTTAATTTTTTTCCCATGTTACACAATTTGGTGTTGTAGTTAATGAAACGTTGTGTTTATTTTTCAAAATGGGATTTGTACTCCATCTGATTTTCAGCTCCTTGGAACTGCATTTTTATCATTCCAAAGATACTGTCAAGTAATGCATTTTGCCATTGGCAAAATATTACAATTATATTAAAACAGTCCAGTGGATTTTTGGCTTACTAGAGTACACTGGAACATGTCTCCAACGATTTCCTTTGTCACTTCATTAATAAAACTATAGTCAAAAAGTAAATAATTTAATACATCTTCATTTGCTTTCAATTAGTATTTCAATTTTAGTATGGATTCCAAAAGTTCAAATCTCATCAGTAGCACAACCAGCTGAGATCATGATTTTGCTTCTGACAAATCCTGGCTGTTTGGAGTGCTGAACTGGTTTGTCACAGCTACATTAGTCTTACAGGTCATGCAGATATTTCTGATCATAACTTCAGCCATCATTTCAAGAAAATAAATACCAATAAACTCCCTAAGAGACAGCTGGGAGTCTTCCCCCCTTAACTGTTTTGTGCTTTCTTCTGCTGTTAGGCAATAGAAAACTCAACTTTCTTATCCTCACACTAAGATTTTATAATCATGAGGCCTAGAAAGCTCCTCCTGAAAGGCTTCATTTCAATGGCAAAACAGAAGGAACAGCTCATTTCCAGGACTGTGATGCAAATTATATACTTCCTTGTCACAAATACTGGAACAAGCAGCTCTTTCTATGACGGAAATACTTGTAGTTGTCCCATGCAGCCAAGGATAACCAATTTCCTTTTCAGATACTGGACATTTTGTTTAGGAAAAGAGAATATTTCTGTGCATCTTTAAAGTTATCCACTACAACTCCTCCAAAAGCCAAGCATGATGCAAGGCTTTTCACAGAGAAAATGAATGTCATATGCATGACTCAGAGACACAGAGGCTGCCAGCTGGAACATGCAGAATCAATGCCATAAGCAAAAGCAGTATTACTGCTCTGGGCAGCAGACTCATCTCTTCATCTGCCATTAGGCTCCACTGTGTAAGCTAGTTCAGAGAATGGGCACGAGTATTTCTGTTTAAGACTTTTTGTAATTAAGTATTTTCTTCTGAGGCTGACAGCGAAATAACATGTACAAGGTTTATAAACCACAGTTCTGCCAAACAACCAGTAATACACATCACTGATTGATGTCTAGCCATTCCCATTTCTGTAGGAAACTCTGCCCTTTCTACCTGTGGCAGACTTAAGAGTTCTCTCAGTTCCAACTCTAACATCAAGGTGCTTTCAGATATAGGTCAACAAAGTCACATGCCCCAAATAAATTTTTCAGCTCTTGCTCCTGGAAATCCTTCCTTCAAGGAACTGAAGCTTCCTGTCCTGAAAGCCTATTTTGGTGAAGCCCGCCAGTCTGCAGTGCAAACTCTCCCAAGACAACACAAACTCCGTACGGAGTGGTGAGGAAGTGTGGCAACAAGCACACACCACCACCCAGAAACAGAGATCAGCACAGGCTTCTCAGATCAAAGAATGCACAGATCTTTTGAACGCCAAAGTTTCAGTCCAAAAATTGCTCCTAACAGAGCAGATGAGGCAGATTTGCACTGGCAGGACTGTTTTTCTAGGTTACTGGAGGGCAGATAGGGATAGGTGTAAGACAGCTTATTTCTGTGGTAGAATACTTGCCAATTAAGCACCAATCCCCGTACTCAATAATAAAAACTTCTAAGCTAGACTGTTAAGAAAATAATTTCTAAAGGAATTGTAGAGACATTCCTGTAAGTCAGACTATAAATCTGTTAAGTAATAGTTAAACATTGATTCTACAGACATGTCCATAACATTGGCTTTATAAATCTGTGTATATAATTAGAAATAAAAGATATTGGATAAATTGAAGCTTGAAGATACGGTGAAAGAATGAAGTTCTTTGTTCTTAAACTTGCATTAGTGAATGCCTCTGACTTCAGCAGAGCAGAAGTGTATATGAGCCCATGGAAATCAGATGCTCAGATGTTACTCCCTGGTACTCTGCATTCAGGTTAACTGTAAGTGCACAGTGTTAGACAAACTGATAGGAAGTTGTCATGGTGACAAGCAAATGCATACAGAAAGAACCAGCCCATAAAAATCGAAAAGACTTTGTATTCCTACCTTGACTAAACAGAGATGCACGTAATAGAGTATAATTATTATACCAGAATTAAAGCTTCTTGTAAATTAGATGTTAATTTCTCCACATGTGGAGTAAAAAAAATATTTAATTGTAACTGAGGTTAATCCATCCAGTCCTTTGTCAGATAAATAGGAAGCTTTTCTTGGCAAATGAGGGAAGTCCAAGTCACCTGTTTCTAGGTTTCCATTTAAACCCAGTAGTTTAAAATTCTCGTTATTTCAAAAAAGACAAGCCAAAAGCTATCTTTTATGTGAACAGATGCTGCACTGTCTTCTTGAAGCTGCAGGCTTAGAGGCATATTTGTCATGCAGCTGCAGAGTGAAGTCAACAAGCCTGCTCTGTTCCAGGGCTGCTATTCAGAACCTTTTGGGCAGCAATGAAAGAAGATCACATCAATTTCATGCTGGTTTTGCTGCTCTAAAAAGACATGAGAAGTAACAGACACAGGCATAAATCATGCCTAGATTGCAGGGGAGGAAGATGTGTAAAACTTGTTAGGAAAACAAGATATGGAAGACCCAGTTAGTACATCTTTTACAAACACACAGTTTACTTTGGGGTACTTTTGGTGTCACGGCACTGCATCTGTAACAGCCTCTACTCTGCCTGAGTTACAGATAACGAGCTCCATGTGCAATTAGGTACCACAGGAGCAGGGCCCCTGTATCCCTACTGGAGCACAGATTTTACAGCCATCAGCCTCTGTCTCTGTCAGCAGCACTTCACCTATGGTCCACATAAGTTCTTGGCATTGTGTTCTGCATCTGACATCACTCCCAATTAAACAGGTAAGCTACAGTCCAACATACTTGTTTTACAATATAGATTAAGTTGTAATTACAAGAGCAGTTCCAACTGCAGATATAGAAAAACCTTTTCAGGCAGGGAGGGGAACAAGTTGCCCAGAGAGGCTGTGCAGTTCCCATTCTTGAAGGTTTTCAAGACCTAACTGGATAAAGCCCTGAGCTATTTGGTCTGACCTTAGAGCTGACCCTGCTTTGAGCAGGAGGTTGGATGAGAGAACTCCTGAGGTCCCTTCTCACAGGACTATGTTATGATTTTTGTTATAAACTACATATCCAAGTAAGTGCCAGGTGATCCATATGCATTTTAAAATGGCATCATATATGCACAATCTAATACCGATACATTAAAATATATTAACTTCAGCTCTCTATAATATTAGCTGCTTAAATCAGAGCTCACAGGATGCCTCATTCTCTCTAACATCAACACTGTAGGCTAGGATGGCTGCAGTGCATGAATAAAAAATAACTCTCAGCACTCACTGGGTTATTTAGATCAACAGAAAAAGTGCGTGCAGTTAGACGTTGTTTTTTAGTATTCCAAGAGAGACAAGATAAAGAATTAGCAGCAATTCAGACATGCATGGATTGCCTTTGTTCTGCCACTAGTTAATGGCAAACCCTAGTGTTTGGGGGTTTTTAAGGGTTTTGGAAACAAAGCTTGGTAAAAAGTGGTTAATTTAATAGATATCAGAATGACTATAATCAGGGTTAACCATGCTGAGATATGGACTTAAAATTAGATAAAAGCAGAGGCACAATAGGGCTAGGAAAGCAAGCTGTTGCAACAGAGTCTGTCAAAACCCAGTTACTGAGCTTTGCCAAATCCTTGTCTTAAAGGGAAGTCAACAATCTCAAACAAGTACATTCATGCCATATGAAACTTATGTCCTATTTATTTGTACTGATTTCCCATCTTTCCTGCTAAACTCCAGGAATCTGGTCTGTGTTTTTCTCTACAGCACATGGAAGTTAGTGTTAAGCATGCCTGCCAGTAGCTCTGATTCATCCAAAGTGCCCTCGAACTGGTAACTTAGATATAAAAGAACAGGTCTTGAAAATTCAAGTGAATGAACTGCCTTTAGCTAAGCAGGTTTGAAGCGTAACCTCTGATCTGCTTCAAGCCATACTGGTGTGTTTTCTTGATTCCAGATGAAGTTTGATTGTTTACTACTGTAAAGTCTTTTTTCTCCCCCAAAGTAGCAACTTTGTTGGGGGCCCACATCTGTACTGCAGGCAGACGTTTGTGCCCTGAATCTACACACTCAAACCAGCCCATCATCAGGTAAAGGACTGTAAAAGCCAGACATGCCAGGGTGTCCTTGCTGCTGGTACCCAGTGTGGGCAGAGCATAGCAAACTGGTGTTACTCCACTGAAGCTACTCTCAAATCCCTGCAGCAGACAGTTGAGAGAGTGAAAGGCAAGCACAGATCTCCTTCCTCTCTGCTCATGTTTCATTGTACTCAGACATGTTACAATCAACATTTACCCTTCTGCTTGTTGATGAGTCAGGAGACTCCAGCACATTCCTTCCTAGAGAACAGGGATTAAACTATCAGATCTTTTCACTGACAAGATAAACAACCAGTCTCCTAGGAAACGGATCCATTCCACAAGATGTTAAAAGAGGCCAGCTTTGTACCTCTGATCACAGTTACCTGATTGTTCAAATAGATGGCTATATGTTTATGCTGAAAACTAATAAGGAAATACTACTTTACAAAAGTATTACACTTCAAATCTGCTCAACCAGAGGCAGTTCAGTTCAATTTTTAAGTCCTGTTTTTCTGTGTCCAAATTAAGATTATTCTGAGGCCAGAAAAGTTGAATACATTACCATAACAGTGGCTGCACCACATGAGACTGTAGATCCATCTAACCCAAGATCCTGTCTCCTGTCTAGGAAACAGTTCAAGAACAGGGTAAAGATGTAGTTGTTTACAACTGCTGCCTTAGTGTACAAACAGGCTCTGCAACCTGCCATCCCTATCTCTGAGTGCCCTGTGCTCACGGCCAGCTCAGATACAGTTCAGCTGCAACATTGGGTCAGGTTCATCTGCAAGAGCTGTGAGAAGCCTCATCAGGGTTTCCTCCACTTTAAGCTTCATTTGAAGTCAGACCCTCGCATTTGTCTGGCTGAGCACATCTCAGTGTAGCCTCTAATCCTGAGCTATGTTGTAGGTAAGCCTCACCACATGTGATACAGCCTTGCAGATCCAGACCTTGACTCAGCTTTTTCATTGGACCTTGGACATGCCTCTAGACTTGTCAAGTGATGACTGTGGCCACCTGTGGTTGCTGCCACTGGCCCTTCTCTGCTCTTACTGCACAAGTCTTGTGAAATTGGTGGGGGCATTTCCTCCAACTGCCTTGCTGTCATCCTCAGCTCCTGGCTTGCCTACCTTGCGGAGCAGCCCATCCTCACCACTCCCTGATGGCATTATCCCTCTTGAAGAAAATAGGAAGTTTGATTCTTACCTAATATGGAACCATTCACCAGTTTGGTAATCACTAAGGTGGACTGGAAAAGTCCTTGATGAATACAAGTACCCCTCTCAGGTCCTTTTCCAAGCTCCATGAAGAAAGCGTAGCATGCAAGCTCTAATATTCTCTAGGTACAGAACAATTTAGGACAACTGGGACATAAAAGCAACACTTCTGGAAAAAAAAGCAGAATAAGAGCTTCTCTGCAGCTTTCTTTACACATCTACTCGCTGGAAAACCTGCTCTAATACCTTATACTAAAAGGTAGATTCAGTAGTCAATAGGAGAAAGAACTAGCAGTGAAGGCAGTGATATTGATGCAGTGCAATTTACCACAAGGCATCTGTCTATACATGAATTAGTATTTTCCTTAATTATCTCCAATAGGAAATACCAAGATCCTCAGCTGGCCCTGTCAGTTAATATTAACTACAGACTTGGAAAATGATATAAAAATAGAAAGGAAATTGAATCCTGAAGCAGCAGCAACAGCGCTTTACAAGGAATGCAAATAGAACTTCAGTGGGAACTGCTGCATTGGCACTATGGGTCCCACTCCACTGCAGAGTTTGCCACAGCACAACAGAATTCAAAACAACAGCACATTCAGTTAGCTCACAGCTTTCACAGAGCAAAAGGACTACCAGAGGCAGGAGAAAAGGTAAAAGCAGCAAGTCCAGAGCAACACATGACAATTAGGCCACCTATGCTCCACTTTTAATGTGCAACAGTTTGTCTTTTCAAAACTCCCAAGATTTGACCACACAGGTGCTGTAGTCCTGCAAAGAACTGTGTCAGGCATATTCCATTTTTCTTCCCTGAGGAAATTCTGCAAATGCTGGTTTTTTTAACAAAAAGGGATCTGCTTTTGCATATAACAGACCTGGCTGTCTAATAGCCAGTTACTTGCTATAAAAGAAGTAATTTGAACCTGGCAAGCAGGGACTCTGGGGACTCGTGCTGGATAGCCAAAGGACATTAGGTAGTCTCACCCAAGTCTGCAGAGTACATATTAGTCAGACTGCACGACAAAGTCTATCTGCAGTTGCACAGGTTCAAGAGCACCGAACAGTTCTCAAATACAGCAGCTACAGACGTGGTCTAGAGGCTTCCAGATCAGCCAAGAATATGCATCATCACTGAGTCACAGATACAAGAGGACAGGTCATACAGCGTCTCGCAGGATGTTCTCCTCCTGCACTGTCATAGCTGCAATCATAATGGAGGCAGGGAGAGAGAACTAGCAAAGCTGACACTCCTCCATTACTCTCCGATGAAAAAAGCAAGCTGTTACACTACAGTGCCTCCTGCCTCAACTACTATTTCCACATTAAGCTTCACAAGGCTATGGCACCTCCATGTACCATTTAGGGTTTTCACAGCCTCTTTAACTTTGGACCCCATGCACAGGACACTGGAGCCTGAAAAAGGATGAGAAGGAAAGCCAGGGCCCTGCTATGCCAGAGACTGTTGGCATTGTGGTAGAAGGGACCAGAACAGGGTTTCCCAGAAAGCAGAAGATTTTAAAGCTTTCTGAGAGCCCATGAACAGTTCATTTACAGACTGGCTCCCTATGGGAAACACCCAGAGCCACTGGCACCCCAGAGGCCCTTGCCTTTAAAAGGTTGCTATGGTAGAAGAAAGGCTCTAAGGAAGCTAAGGAACAGCATGAAGGCTAAGTGAAAAGCAGTATCCTTTGAGATACACTACCCTGACATACTAGAAAGACTGGTGATTTTAGTTGAACATTAACTGCTATGACCATGGTTCCATGACAAATTACTTATCATGTAAATAGTGCATAGAACATTGTGAAAAAAAGCAGTTCCTTGTGGGACAAAAGTGATTTAACAATCAAACACAGCTTTTAAAAAGAGGAAGTGGAAGAATGTTAAGGCTCTGAGAACTGCAGAAGTGAGGGTGGAGGGGGAAGTAATTTTCTTTCCTATTGGTAGGATCCTCATCTACACCGATGTGAAAGAAACTTATTTGATACACAAGCCTTACACTGAAAACAGATTCTTGTATCTCCAAAAGGCAAGAAGAGGATATAATTTTCCTTTCTTGCCCTTTTTAGGGTATCTAGTAGAGTCAGACAGGGCTGACTAAGTCACTTCAAATATTTCCTATAACACCTAAGATTATTATCATTAGTGTCTCTGAATGTTAATAAATAATTTCCACATGCTGTAAACAGCATCTGGTCTATTTTGCATAATTATTCTGCTGAGGTAGCTTCTGCTGCCATAGTCTCCATCTGACTAGGTTGTACCTGCTGCCACATCAGGCCACTACCAGCCCACCAGGCTGGTACCATCAGCAGCTACAGTTCTGCCGTATGTTTTTTCACCCCTCAGCAAGTTCACACCCACAAATGCAGACCCTGCAACTGAACAGCCAACATTCTCCCTGGTAGGAGCCAGGAGGCAAACATTTCTTATTTTATTTATTTTCTTTCTTTCGTTCTAGATGAACGTAGTCTCCTGTGCAAGGAAGGACAGACTGGTGTTCTAGATGAAGCTAGGACTCAGATAACATCTATTTCTGCTATGGGCTTCCTGAGTGGCTTTACACAACTCTCTTATTCACTCCCTGTCCTATTTCTGAACTACAAGATTGAGGTACTACTTTTGCCTTCCTGCCTCTTTTGTCCGTCTGCTGTGTGGCTTTGAGTGGGAGTAAACCCCCTTTTTTGACCCTATTAGAATGCAAACCTGCTGACCTTTACAGTCTTTTACAGCTTCTCACTAAAAGAGTTCATTCTGTAGTGAGAAATGTTGCACTGGGGAGAAGGGAATGTTATTACTTCCCTTTCCTCAGTAGCCTGCTTTATGAGGTCAGCATGGAGCCTGGCAGGCCCCCCTCGTAAAGCGTGGCAGGACCTGACTGGTTCAACAGGAGCGCTCACATCTGAACTGATGTTTGACACGTTGTGCTCCGTAACAAACCTTTGCCTTCTCACATTTTTAAGATATGACAAAGTCAAAATGCTCTCACAGTAATCCAGTGCCATATGGATTGTCCTGTCATTATTTTACTCCCGGGATTGGACAGCGCAGGCTACCGCAAGCACCAAATACAGTAGAAATCTTCACTGAAACTATTGCTCTGCAATTGCTTTCAGAAGCTGTAAAAGCAACCAAAGCCACCCTCTGACTCCTGCACAGCTAGGAAAAAGCCTGCAAGTAATTCAGTAGATATATCTAAAGAAGCAGGAATAGAACTGTATCATCCGTCATACGTGCTTTCCATCACTTTGCTGTACTTACTTCTACTGCTCTCCTTTTTCAATTCTCTGGACTGGCTCATTCCCCAGGAAAGAGGAAGCATGCCTTTAGGAAGCAATATGAAAATATATTACATGAGGGACAAACTGTAGGAACAGCCAGAGGGCAGTTAAGAAGCACAAACAGAGGGATTTCTGTGAGTTGTAAAGCATTATTAAGCATTAAGAAGTTTACACCAAACAGAGTCATTCGAGATGCCTGAAAGCCATACAGATCAGTTCTGTAGCTGCTAAATTTCAGTCCATCAGGATGCAGCAAGGACCTGCTGTTTCCTAATGGACAAGGAGGCAGGCACAGTGACAAAGATGATAGTGCCCACAGTACCAGAGCAAGACAGAGGCAGGGAGGGCAGCCAGGTTTGATCAAGTATCCAGACTATCCAGCAACTGGTGGAAACAGTGCAGGTCCAAGGTCAGGCCAGAAAATTGAGCTACAAATCAGGTCTAGTCCAGCAAGAACAGCCAGGGTTAGACACAGCTCATTAAGCACTCAGCAGGTCCCACAGAGACAAGAGAAGCCTAAGATGAAGCTAGAAAGTCAGCCTGAAGGTCAGGACTGGAGTCAATAGCTAGATAAGACTATCACTAAGCTAGAGATAAGCACTCTTAGATCAAAACTTAAATACTGAAGGTACAGACCTGAGTTGAAGTAGAGTTCCTGGCCCATGGACAGAGGATGTGGGGATTTTTAATTCTTCATTTATCATAAGCCAAAAAAAGAAAGCAACACACTTCTTCAGAGAATACACAGCTACACAGACGTTGTATTTGCACAAACCAAGGATAATTTGAAGGAATTGTAGTGTTGCAAACTATGCCTGCTCTAACACAATAGTTGGTTTCACAAACAGGTATCCCAGGACTACACAGGCCCAATTGCCCTTACAATTAAATTTTCTAGTGCTTATGGGCACAGCTGGGTTTGCACATGATGTGTGCCTGTACAGCATATGATCACATTCTTTACCACCTTATGACAGCTCAAAACATTTTTCCCTGTCTGTGCTCACTTGCAGCCATTGAATTTCCTGTTTGGAAAATGGCAGAGCACAAGGTGGTCCAGATTCCTCACTATTATCTCTATTTTTAATCAAAAATTCTTTCACTTTTAGCGTGCCTATAACATCTGCTGCTGTGCTGTGCAGAGAAGCTAGTGGCAGCAAAAGAAGTTACAGAACAAAGTTAACACCGTGCTATGATTAGAATGGTTAACATTATTGAAAGCCAATGTGCAGGAGGAGTCATTGGCTGGGAAGAAGTATTGTATTGATGTCACCATTCTGCTTCCACAATCCAACCTAGCATCTCTTCATGGTGCTCATTGTATGGTGTTGACACATCCTCTGTTCTCTCCCTGCTTCAGAGTACTCTTGCTCCGTTGATAAAATGAATGCAAACATGAACAGCCTCATTCTACTTGATCTGACAGCTTGTTGAAGTCCAACCAATAGAACGTAAAAGAAAAGCTGAAAATCACTTAAATATCATTCACTTCAGGAACTTGAAGAGAAACTGTGGTGAACTTAAATGCAACATGAAAAACATTTGGGGATGTAATTCAAGCTTCTGTGATCAAATTGCATTTTTGAAAAAGATGCATTCTTTTTAGCTTTTTACCTTGGCAAGTCTGGCAAGAAAAGGTTAAAAGAATAGCTATGTAAATATTTGTAAACGAACTCCTGTCAGGGGACAGAAGAGAGCACTTTCAAACTATCACAGCCTTCAGTGAACTAACAGACCTTAATTCCCCTGACTTGTTACCTCCACCCACCCCCTTCTGCCCAGGAGCTCTGTTTAGCTCAGCCCTGGGCTCTCACTTCCTATTTGAGCTTATCTGTGGGTATGCTCTTGCTCTGCTGCTTCAGCCCTGCTCTGTCTGTATATTTTTTTTAACATTGGTTCTAGGTTCTTGGCTTGAGCTTAGATCTGCTCCCTGAGGTATCTTGTCCTTGTTGTCCTTAATAGCTTTCATCCTGATGTGGTTTTTCAACTTGACTTCAGAACTGCCTTGTTATCTCCAGGGGCAGACAGGAGGACCTGGATTCCTGATTGCTATCACTCAGCCTGTCCTGCTTGTCTCAGCTATAGTGGGGGTGGGCCCTGGTTGGTGGAGGTCTCTGTTCTCCTGGCTGTGCTGCCATGTCTAGTTTCTGGTCTCTTAGGAAGCTGCTGGTCCTTACTGTTTCCTGGCACAAAGCTTTTAGCACCAGTATTGCTTGCCGAAAATCATAGTTTAAATACTTCTGTTTCTTACATTTGTAAATGAATGGCACTAATTTGATAAAACTTTTATGACTAGACTTAATTAAATAATACTTCCACTAGTTATCTGTGCCTAAAAACATTTTATGTGAGAAGAGTTTGATCCTGTAAGACTGCTTATCACTCCCACTATGTTTCTAGGGACTTTGAAGACTAATTCAGACTATTGCAGTCAGTTTTGTTACAAATACCAACTCCATTTTCATTTAAAGCCTCTTATTCAATTCTATTAATAATAGATTAGTAAAGCATTCATCTTTTTATACCTACGAAGCTCTTATTCACATTAGAAATCTCTGTTGGATAAACTGCACTTGATTCTTATATGTAACTCAAATTGGTGGTAGTCCTTTTCCTACATCTAAAATGTTAATTCTGTAGTAAGTTAAAGCAAGAGTATCCACTATGAGGTGATGAATAAATAAACAATTTCATCTATACTGTTATAAGCACCACAGTAATATCCTCAGCACCCCTTGTGATCCTTAAGCTTTCAAAGGCTGGAAGAAGCAAACTGTCCCTGAGTTAGTGGCTGGCCCTGAATTGCAGTGTTCATACGAAGATAATGGGGGTCACTAAGTACATACAAGTCTTCTCAACTTGTCATCTGAAGTGACAAGTATGGAGCAGGAACCACTGATGTATGTTATCCTCTGTTTGCTTATTACATCTGAAAATTGCTTCTGGTGAATGCAACTGAGAATCACTTACACTGGTTAAGTTGAAGTCAGAGCCCTTGCAATAAAGTCCTACTAAGGAAATGCTATTCATGTTCAAATTTAACTTACCATGAATTGGTGTCTCTTGTTATAGCTCCAGTCTCATGACAGTGACCCAGGATCCTTGAAAAACATACTAATTGTCACTCTCTTTCCTTATTAAAATTTACAGTTTGAATTGGACAATACCATAATATATTAAGAGAAGGAATAGAAACAATTGTTGATGCTTCATGTGGGTTATAGCAAAGGTTCTCGGGCTTTCTCTGCTGAACCAGACTGTTTAAAATTGTTATGAACCTTGCTGCAACTCCTGACTGAGGAAATTCCGTAAAGGGTGAGAGTTATGTGATGGTGTTCCCCACTGGTGGTTCATGTTTCTCAGATGGTTTTTATGTTCAATTATTTTCTCTAGCAAATTATTTTACTGCTGGTTTTTTTCCTCTTGCTATAATAAAACTGAGAAGCTGGCTAGGAAAAACGTATGTGGACATGGCTTCACCAAGGGCAAATCATGCCTGACTAACCTGGTGGCATTCTATGAGAAGGTCACAACATCAATAGATG
>WUAM01000323.1:6575220-6593249 GCA_024336885.1 Actenoides hombroni
TGTGGAGGGAGCGGGTGGGGGAAGCAAAAAAAGAATGAGGTTGTCACTCTTAGTAAATTACATTTCATTACTGAAGCTACAAAAAGGTGAAAAAACATGCAAAGAAAATGTTTTTGTAATCAGGAGAAAATGCCTCTCCATGTCCATTATTTATTGAGGTGTTCTGCAGTCTAAAGTCCCATTACTGAAAATTTGCTTAGAAAAGAGCACATTTATTTTCTTACTAGGACAAGAAGCAGCTGAATCATTCACTTCAAAGTAAGATAAGGCCCTCATCACAGGTTCCATTTGTTTATTACACAGGGAAAGGTCAGTCACTTCCTACTGCTGGCAATTCTTAAGTTTGCTTGTACAGAGGGAAACTGTCTGGTGGTGGGCAAAATAGTTCAAGTGCTTTGGGCAATCAGGTCCAGAAATTAAGTTCATATTCAAAGATGCATGGTTTGAATGTCTTTTGGTGTTTCAAGCACATCTGTAGCCATCTCGAAAGAGCAGAAGGAATGCTGTGCCCAGCTTTCTTAATTGCAGGCATGAATTTCAGGGTACTCTTTCAGTGAAAAATTCTCAAGGTAGAGATGAGAGTTTGTCTATATTTGTCTGCTGTGCTGCAAAATTACTACCCAACTATTTTTACGATTTGAAACATCTGCAAGTCATGAACAGAAATTCCAGTTCTATAGGGAGTGGACAGAAATAAAAAATAAAGTGAGAAATAATAGTTTGTCTTTCTGAGGATCAGTGCCAGTGTTTTTATCACTTTAGTTCATACAAGTTTGCTTTTGAGATATTTTGTTTATTCAGAAGGCTTTCTCCTGCTTTTTAAATTCTGAAAACAATCTTCAAACGGAAGTCCACATTTCTATCAAAACAAAAGCTTCAGTTGGCTTTTTATTATAATCATACTGAACTGCTTACCAGTTCATCACCAAAAAATTAAGCAGAGTGTATTTGTTGTGGAAATTCATGACTCTACCAGAGAATAGAAGCCCACTGTGTTTCCATTACTCTTATGTCTAGAAGTACCAGGCAAGTTGAAGTGCTATACCAGCAGAGAATAAAAAGCCTCTGCTCCAAAGAGCTTGTTATCAAAGTACAGGGAGAAAAGAAATGGAGGTACACTGTCAAGGAGGTGCCAGGTAACAAGACAATATAGGTAACTGCTGACAATACAGCCAGCAGGCTCTGGGTGTCTGCAGTCTAGCTATTGCCACGGCCTTTTATTGCCACTCCCACCAGCACAAGGAAGACATCCAAATCATGCATACTGGACTGGTGGAAATGACCATCACTGGTTGACAGGGTGTGAGAGGCAGCAATCCAAAGGTGTCTGGAAGACGACAGCTAAGCTGGAGATAGCTAATCTATCAAATCCCTTGAAAGTGAAGACCAGCAATATATATATATATATATATTTGATTTAATAGAAAAGGAGAGATCAAGGAAGGGAATGCATGGCAGTAACAGTCAAAGCAATGGACTGGGAGAGGACAGGAGTAAGATGAAAAGGGCTCAGACTGAGCTAGATGTAACTGCACTGGCACACTTGCATCCTGTCTGCAGCCTTCTGATAATAGCACTGTACATTCCATTAATGAAGGTTGGAGAAAAAGGATGCCAGAGCAACTGCAAGAGAAGTCAGTGAGGATTTAGAGGAGGCATTGAGCATAGTAGGTATTAACAAAGGATGCACTGCAGAGTTAAAGAAAGAAAAAACCAAAACAACTGTTTGTTTAGAGGCCTTGTGCACGCTTGGGAAATCAGAGCCCAAGGTGATGACAGGTTGGTTGATAGCACCAACAAAAGAATTTGTAAAGAAATGGGCATGTGGCTTTGTATTCCTGTACCTTGAGAAGCTCTGGTTATAGAACTGTGCTGGATTCTCTTCTAGTTTAAGTATTAGGTCTGTTTGGTTTTTGGCTGTTGCATGAAAGGTTTCAAGTTGCAGCATGGAAAAACTCCTCATAATGTCTCTGTTCTCAATGGTCATGACAGAACCCTGCCCAAATCTTGAACACTGTTGTAACCTAAGCCAAATCCTGCTTCTGCTTCAGCTGCTGCTGGCTGGTTTTTCTTGGGCTGGACACTTGTCAATGCAACCTCTTACAGACTCAGCTAAAATATCCTCTGGTATTTTTAATTTGCACTTTTCCAGCTGTTTTCAGAAACAATAGAAATACAAGACTGAAAATTCAGCATCTTAGTGAGTGCTCTGTTTCTCCTTCCTAACCCTGCCCAAATTCCTGAAAACCTGCACGCAGCACAGTTTAGAACAGCAAAGTACAGTGCACCTGCAATAGCTGGGAGCTGCTGAGACTTAGACCTGTCTGCTTATTAGTTCAGTTACATCATTTTCTTTCATCAGTGGATTGAAAATCATATAATTTTTTTTTTTTTATTTTTTTTTTACAGAATCACTGATGGTATTTCTAGAAAGGATAGGATTTCTTTCATGGGGATGCTGTAAGACAAGACAGCGTGTGCCAGGAAAAATAGTTGTCTAACCATCAGGACAGTCTATGTAATCTTTGCAGATTGTTTGAAAACAGTAATCTAAGGAGAAAGATGAAAATTCTTTAATATCAAATGAGACCACACTTTATTTACCTTCTGATTATCATGAACTACTATTTATCAAACGCCAGGGGTTTCATTTTGGTTGCTGTTTGCGGGTACAAATTGATTCTTATTGTTCCTCTTCCCTTATTCTTTTCATCAGAGATGTGTCTGTCTCCATTACTGTCCTCTGTCCTACCTATCAAGATATTTCTGCAGCCTCTTCTCATGACAGGCTCTAGTTGCTGAGTTCTCTCTATTTCAGAAGTAACTGCTACATAAGCAGATGAGATTTAAAAACAACATTAAACAATTCAAACCCCCAGTTGTTCTTCCTGTAAGCAGTACAAGCTCTCTATTAATGCTGATCCAAACCTGGTACTGCTGTCTGTCACTGGCCACTGTGTGCAGCTCTAATGGCAGTCAGTACTCAGCTGGGGGGAAACACTTGATAAATACAATTTCTCTGCAATTTTATTTCTTGCCCCTTCTCTACCACTGATCTTCTTTCAATCTAAATCCTACCTTGGCTGGGAAACACACTCTTCTGCTGTATCTCTATGTAAGCAAATCTTTCAAATGCCTGCTTCCAGCAAAGATGACAAGGCAGCTTGGAGACCCCCATGTGCTGACCCCACATTTCAGCCCACTGAAAACGGAGTTGCCTGCAGCACAGGTCTGACCTATTACAGGCCAGAGAGTAGCAAGGGAAGCTTCCTTTAAGATTTAAATCTAATTATTGCCTGAAAGATGAGGAGGTGTTCCTTTCTGCAGTGATACAGCAACTTTTGTTATAATGTTAAAATATGATTTGTCCCTGCATGCAGTATGCACTCCACTGCGCCAGCACAATCAGTTTTATTTCACACGTGCAAAGGGCTGGAGAGGTGAGAGCTCTTATTTGGGAGCTGGAAGTAGGGAAGCTTCCAGCTGAAATTGTATGACAAGAGTCTGGCTAACCAGAGTTCCCTGAAGAAGGATAGGCTGTGCAGAGAGGTTAAGCCATGGGAAGGATGAATCTGAGAGCTCAGCCCACAAAACAAGGTAAGAAGCTTTTCTTTTTTCTTTTGGCAGCACTGCAAACACAACTTGGTTGTTTTGGAGAGCTCTTCGTGTGACTACTTTGTCTTCAGGTTCTGTGAGGGAGGATGAGAGGGTAGAGATGGGTTGACCTTTTCAAGCTACCTGGCCTTGAAGCCATAAGGCATTAGAGTAAACTGGAAATACTACTGGGGAAACTGTGGCAGGACAGCTGCTGGATGGTGTTGTGCCGTAGAGTTGCAGTCTAAGGCCAGGTTATGGAGCTAAATTCATACTATGGAAGAGACAACTGATATAATATTTTTACCTCAGTGGAAGATACTTCTTTTGGGGGAGGGGGGCTCTTAGGAAGAGAAAAAAAAAAAGAAGTGTTCAAATTGACTTTTCTAAGCCATCCTTTCTGGTTTGACCCTTCTGTATGTGGTCCAGCCCTGGGATTCTCACACTCCTGCCATGGGGCTAAACAGCTCCAGAGCGTTCCATGCTTGCTGGTTGTACCTTGTGGTTTGTACTTTTCCTGTTCACTGTAGATCTTGACTACCCCATAAAATCATAACTACCTAGGAGGTGAATCATTCATTTCTACAGCTGAGCAGCAACCACATTTGATTTACTGATTTCTGTATTGTCTATTGATCCTTTTGGGTAGTCCCAAAACCGTGTTCTCATAGAAGGTCACACAGAACTTTGTATTCACTTCAACAGTTTTATTTACAAAGGGTGTTCTTGCCTCCATGTCCCCCTGCTAGGTTACTCCAGGTACGAAGAACTACATTTAATTTCTATGAACGTTAGAGCACAAAGAAGATACATATTATATGACTCTCTCCCTGCTTTATTTGGGGTGCCAAAATTGCTGTATATGGTCTGGGAACAGCTAGGAAGCAAAGAGTTCCCACTTGACAGATCTTAGCTGTTAAAAGGCAAAAAGAACACAGATGGTTGAAACCAGATTTCTGTATAAAATGAGCAACCAATTTTCACCTGCATGTGTAAGCAGGTAAGTTTGTTGCAGATACCAGTACAAAAGTAGACCTCTAAAAACACTTCTGAGATAAATGTGTTTTCAGATGTTACATAGCCCCTGACCCGCAATACCACTCTGGATACTCAGGGCTCACAACTTCTATGCAGGAGGGACTGTGTAAGGAAGGCTGCTGTGGGCTCAGATTTTGAGTCTTGTATTGCCTTTTGAAAGGCAGATACTGAAAATGGATAGGCTCTCAAGTGAAAAATTAACAATTCCTCCTTCTATCCCATTGCTTACAGGAAGACCTAGCACGTCTAGAGGGCAAGCAGAGCATATATTGAGGGTAGCATGGTTATCCCCAAAATGTTTTACAGGGGTTATCACTATCATTGTCCCCATCATAACTGGGGTGGTGAGTGGAATCACAACTTACTAGCAAGACTTAGAAACACTCAACTTCCTTGCTTTGTGTGTTCCTCATCTGAGTCACCTCAAATCCCAGAACTGTATCTGCATTCGAAGAAGAGTGGGAGTTGACTCTTTCCTCATATTGGCCTTGGAAACTTAGGTCGTCTTTGGAAAATTTAAGGAAGCCTGGGTGAGCTTTTGTAAATAAAGCTCGGGGACATTAATGCCTGGCTGACTATATCTCTGGTCTTCTAATTCCTGGTGTTTCCCAACAGCAGTCTATCTCCTAAGCAACAGAATACCTGTTCTTTCAGTCCACTCTGTATTTCTGCAGATGAGCTAAAACCTAATTTCACACAGAGTTCCCAGCCAAAGAAGAGGGCACTGTTCCCTTTCAATTACTGTGATAATAGAGCTCCTATGCTCACTTGGACTTAACGCATGGGTAAAATTTAATTTCTCTTTCCCTTGCCCTGTAGGCAATTTTCTCAGTTTCATGGAAGGGTCCGTGGTCTTTCTGCTATTTCTGCCTGTAATTTACAAAAAGCTATGAACGGAGTTTAATTATCAGCATCAAGAGGTGCAGGTGAAAGTCAGGACACTACAACTGGGAAGGATGTTCTCACCATACTTCTATGTGATAGAATTCAGGAAGATGAATTCTAGGCAGGTTTTCTTTTCTGTGGAAGTGACTGGAGGGTAATTCAGACCTGTGCCATAAGCCAGGTGGGCTTCTGGAATGTTTCTCACACAGCTGTGGCAGAAATGCTTGAAAACTTTAGCATGAGCCAAATGGCTTTAGAAAGTACCTGGTGTTGTGAACTGATTTTCTCCATTAAGCTTCCCAGAGATACAACAGAGGTAAGCTTTTTGGTGGAGAATAAACAAGGCAGAGACAGGGCAAATTTCCCCCCAGATCTGCAAGTCTAGCATTCTGATAATTTTAGGTGAAATATAGTTGCCGATAAGGAAAAACAATTATTGCTCAGGAAAATACTTGGATTTGTTATCTCTGGTTTACTACTTCATATAAAACAAAAGCAAATCTGAGAAAAAGCTTTTGTGAATAATTTGCTATTACATGCTACATGTCTTGCTGATTTCTCAAGCCCTAGGTACAGAGAAAGAGATGGCTCATACTTCACACCTTCTGTGGTTCTATGGCATGATTCTTCATCTGTGGAAGCAGAGGCATTACATATAAAATAGGTCATCTGAATTGCCTCTAGCAATTGGCTGTAACACAGGATCATACAATCACTGTAATCGTATGAGAACATTTCCATTGGACATGAACCTTAGTGTTAGGGTCCAATTGTCAGATATAGGTTCATCTAGTTTGCAAGTGCTTAGCATTCCCAAAAGCAGGCCCCACAGGCTAAGGACAGATACCAAATCAATAGCCCTCTTTGGACTAGCAGCCACTTTTCATTGGGAGAACTCTCTTTCTCTACTTTACATTGCATATGCATTCATAATACACTTCCAAGGGCTGCTGTACTAATCAAATTAATCGATCTGGAAAGGCATGTACAACGATGCTAAATCTACTGAAGCCGGAAGACACATTTTCTATAATGTCTGACTGACTTTAAAAATGTTTCATGATTTGATTACTCTGCCAAACATGGACTCCTCTAAAAATGCCAAAAACTGTATGCCTCCAGGCTAACTGGAAAGTAACTATTTTCAGTGCTTTGACTTGTTATTTAGATTAGAGGAAATAAGATGGAAGAAAAAAGTAATCTGTGATGTGGGGCAAAGGAAAACTCAATGTACAATCTGTATGTAGATTGAGTGTTGACATTACTCAAATCCTCTTAGTTTTGTGCAAAGAGAATTAGAATACCGCGTGAAAGAGCACCACTTATCTAGTATTTATGCCTGTCCTTGAAGACTGTATGTCTCAAATTTTGTCTTAACAGTTTGGTAAGAGCAGGATATAACTGTGTGCAACTTCTTTGAACACGAAGTTCACACAAATGGGAAATATTGCATTGCCTCCTTCTGCACTTCATTTGAAGATAGTATGAACTGTTGCCAGCTTGCCCTTGTGGCTGTGTGCAATGACATCCCCTGCCTTTTTAGTAGGAACATGCAAAATTAGCTTCCAAAAAGAAGATTCCAAATTATCCAACATCATTGTTTGCTGCCTTATACCTACAAAGTGCTGCATGCAAGCATGGTGTATGCAGGAACATAGTGATGGGTTAGGAATTAACATCAATATCTTTTGAAGTCTGTACCATGAATGCCATATACGCCATTGCCCTGATATTCACATCATACATAGGAAGAGCACACCCTAGAAAATGACCATAGAATTTCAGACATTGACAAAGCTGAAAATTTTCAGGGGCCTAGCCAACTCTGGGCCTGGTTCCACCACAGCTAGTTTAAATCTAGCTTGTTTGCACCTACCTAACACTGCAGGGCAGGGATACTTCATGAAATCTCTCTGCCTTTTGCAACAGATCTGCTAAGAATTATTTTTAAGGTCTTGTAGTTTGAAAGCCCATAGAGTCTCAGAATTCTCTCTTCTGGTTAGTGTTCAGAGGCCTGGTGACACAAGGTAAATGCTGCCTGTAAGGAAAGGGAATTTGCAGCACTACAGGCAAGTCCTTTTGATATAGAGACTCAGCTGCTGTTCATGAAAAGAAATGCAATCCCTTTTCCCTCAATTTAAGGTTAGTTACTACAAAGTGCTAATGTAAGGAAAGGGGAATCTGCACAGAGCTGGGGGGAATACAGCTCCCACTGTTACTATCACAACCTTCTCACTAAGGCTTTCCAGAAACAGTTCACACCATCTATTTTTATTACCAACTGCAGTGAAGCTAATAGCTTGCATTAGTGTCATTTTGATGGTGGGAGGAAGGCCTAAATTGCCTGATATTCAGGGTGCATTATCTGCTAGAACAGCTTTTTCACACACTCTGTGCCTAATTCTCCATTGCAATTAAACTACAGCACAGTAATGGGCCTTCACCTGGGAATACAGCAATTCTTACCTCTTTGCATAGTGCAGTGTAAAGAAAAATTTGTGTGAATAAGAATCTGTACGTGTACGCCTTAACCAAACACAACTGAAAAAGAAAGCAGACAACACATGGTTATTTGCTGTTCTCTGCCTAAGGTATTTGTGTCCTTTTTTTATGTGTGTGTGTGTGTGAAATTAAGAGCAGGAAAGGACGATGTCAGTGGGTTTTATCTGTATTTTTCTGTTTATTTTTAGAAGTGGACCAACAAATAACCATGACCTAAATCCTACAAGACAGAAGTGCACACAAGCACATGGTTAAAGATCAGAATGTATTTGAGTTCAGACAATTTCAGCAGAGCTGTACACATACATCTTCTTTAAAAGCAGACTACAAGAAACTAATTTGTCAGTACAGTGAAAACGAACAGTAAGGTCTAGTATTTAAGATGGATAGTGAAATCAACCTCTTAGCTTCTTTGTCTTCATACAGGATAATGTGGATATAACATTAAAATTGAGACATTAATCTGTTAAAGGCACAAATGATAACAGCACTTTTAAGTAATCATCAGTTTTTATACTGTCATGAAAATGAGGCTGGAATCTGGTTGGAACAAGCTTCAAACTGGGCATGTGCACCCTCTGCCTTTCTCCTGTATTTAAATGGAAGCTGCTGCTGCTGCCCTTTGCTAAGCTGGAGTGAAACAATCTGAAGCTCTAGTGAGAAACTCTACAGTGGATCTCGCGTAATTCCAGAGAATATAACATTCTGCTTTACATACGCACAAAAAGGTAAATTGGCTGACTTCAATTCAGAGAAGAGCTTTTCTTTCTCTATTTTTGCTTAGCTTTTGCTCACCTGAATACTCAGCACATTCAAAGGGGGACCTCTTGCTCCTCTGAGGACCTCCACGGCACCAAAATTGTGGAGTCCTTCAATGTACGGAATGACTTGGAAGCTGATGTCTACACACTAATGGACCTGCCTCTTAGACCCCCAGCAGTAAGTGTTTTCTGTTACTAAAAGCTGTAGCAAGTAGTTCTGCTGGCAAAGAGGGTATTTATAGAATTGCAAAGGGATGTTTAAGTTGCATATACACTTTTAGTGCTGTAATACAATAATGAACAGCATAATAAAAATACTAACATCTTTTTTATTCCTTAAACTATTTATTTGCTGCAGAATGGACTGTAGAAGCAGTGTTTTTGAGCAGAATTACATGGGCAGGGAGGAATGTGTTAATGGTAAAGTACACCAAATACGATGCAAACTATCAAAACAACATGTTCTTGTGCATTAAAAAGCTATTTGGTGGTCCAAACACAATACTCTCTTCTGTTATTATTAAAGATTGAAATCCCTGTCATTTCTCTACCTGTAAGTGCAGTGGAGAGCTTATGTAAATCTTAGAGTTGTTATTTGCATTTACCCAAGAGAGCTGTTCAGAAGGTTTTTCCATGTAAGCTCTTTCTCAGTTGTTACATACTGAAAAGAATGAACATTTCCTTAGAACTGTGAAAGTGAGATTCTGTTCTGGTGGCACTTCAGGATGGAATTTCTTTGGGCTTGCTAAAAATGTTTTCAGTCCCACCCCACAAGCCCAACCCAATAGGAGTTCAGAAGTCCACTTCCTGATTGTGGATCTCAGTATGTACTATCAAGACTACAAAGTTTTTGTTCACCTGCTGCTTATACAAAAGTCTGTTTAAAAATAAAGGACAAAAAAAAGATGACTTAGGCTAATTTTTAAATTTTTTAAAATCTGAAATTCAACTTAAAATCTTGATGTGGTCACACCAGGAACTTGCCCACATAACACAGTGGACACTTAAGAATTGTGTGCAAGTTTCAAACACTGCAAAAGTTTTTATGCATATAGGATGTAGGATTGGATGTCTCAGTTTGATCCTAATTTATAAGGATATAACAGTACGTATTTTATTATTTGCATAATAAAAATGTAGTCTGCTTATTTTGTAATAAAGCCTGAATGTGTGCAGTGTATTACAGAAAAATAAACAGAGAAGTGTCCTGAGCCTAGGCACCACAAACTGAATTAGATGGATAACATATGAAAAAGGATAGCAGTACAAAGAAGGGAGGGAGAAGAGGGACTGCAGAGCACATGGCAAAATGGAAAAGGGTTCTGGGGACAGAGTAATTTCCATTGGAAAATTAAAAAATGGATTTTTTTCCATATTCTGATGAAAGAGGTAATGAGCTGACCATTTCCTCTCCCCAGGTCAAGTGACTTTATTTTCAAACTTTTGCATTTTAATTTGACAGAAAGATGGGTCTAAAAGAGTTGCAGGGCTGAAAGCCGTATGTGCTGCTTTTGGTTGAGATTAAAACTGGAAGATTGCATCAAAATCTGCTATCCAAATTGCTCAATAGGACAAACATCATTTGTGGAAAGCTCTTCTGTCTACTGGAAAGAGGGCTTAACAGTTGGCGTCACCCTGCTGAAAATATAATTGAGGTGGGATTACCTTCCTCTTTGTAATGCCTATCATGACAGAGTAAGTGCCTACAGAGGCAAGCACAGAAATCAGAGCAAGGGACTGTGAAGTAAAATAAGTGCTATCATTTGTTTGAGGCCTCTTGTAGGTAGGCAGTATAAACACTGCACCTAGGAACCCTAGGAAATTACAGTTCTGGTAATTTTTCTAAACTGTATGATTTGTTGTAATGTAAAAAGCTGAACACTCCATTGGTTGTATAAATCATACTGTGTAAATAAGAGGCTCCGTTACCTATCATTTGCAGGAAAATTAAGAACAAAGGCACCAAAGACACATGTGGGACTGCAAAACTTGGGCGTTACTCCATTAAAACATTCGTTCTGCAAAACCAGTGCCTACAGTTTGAAGCCAGATGAATTTAAAACAAGCAACAACATAGTGGTCTCTGTTTCTCTTTACTTGTCTTTTTCCTACACATTAGATACAATGCATCTGATGTTCAGGGAGAAATAGCTGAAAAATGTCCTTGTCCTAGTCTTTTCTGTTCCTGGCTTTTGAAACTATGTCACACAAACAAATCAATTAATCAGTCAGAACCAGCACTGAAATATGTTCAAATCCCCAAATGACCTTATGAGGATTTCTTCTTTCCCTATAAGTATAAACTAAATCTTGCTTCATACTCTTGCCATGGGGAGAATGTTAGGAGGGGACTATAGCAAATATGATTTATATTTAGAGCAAGTATTTACATGCATGACCTTGTTCCTACCATCATCACTGTTAGCCTTAGTAGGGATTCAGTAATTAATACTTCCACATGAACTGTAATTAAGTGATGGGATTTTTTTCTTACTCTGAAAAAGAACAGATTTCCCCTTCCCCCCTCCAGTAATAGCTGAACCATATTCTTTGCATATTGTCCTTTTTTCACTTATGCTGAGACATTTTTCTCATGCTGTGGGCATGTTGGGGAGGGTTGGACTTTCAAAAATGGTTTGTCTTCTACTAGAAGTTGGTCAGAGGTGAGCTGGTTTGGTTACTTTGGTTTTCTTTTAATCAATTATGAAATGACTATTCAGGAAACCTTCTCTTCGGGAAAATGTGTATAATAAAGAGATTCCCAAGACAGAACAGATGCAATCATCAAACATTCCTGGGTTCTGTATCTGATCTAGATATAAACCTTCTAATCTGGGTAAATCACTTGGGAATCATGGTTTTGTCCTGCACGGTAAAGGAATTTTTTTATCCTTTTAACTCTCAGACCAGTATCTTGCATGGTCTTGAAAAACTTAACGTAAAATACAATTTCTGCCCTATACTTACGTTCTCTGCAGCTCGTTGATTTTTACCCCTTTTCTGCTTGCATCAAGCCTCAGCAGAAGGGGCTGTGTGCTGCTCTCTTCCCAGAGAAGTAGGCTGGCTCCTCAAATTGTCTCTCCAGGAAGAATTCTGCCTCCCTTGTAACCAGCTGTGGCAGCAGGCCATAAATACAGAATAACAAGGCTTCATGTTATGCTGCAGCCTCCTCAAGCAAGGTGAGAACAGCAAGGATTTATACATATTTATCTATCAAATATTCCTTTCTTTCTTCAAACTCAAAAAGCATCTGAAGTTTGTACGTCTTGGTCAAGTTTACTGAATGATAACTGAGAACACGGTCAGTTCTCTTGTAGCTGTTTTGTCCTAGGCAGTAGACAAGCCTACTTTAGAGAGAATAGTGAGCATTTTAAGGGAGCAGGCTGCATTCAGCTGAGCTGTTGTCCTCTATTCTATAGTGTTTTCACAAGGACACACTTCAGCCTGCTGGAAGGAAATACACTAACAGTGTATGATAGAGAAGGATTTAGAAAAGGATTACACGTATATATGGGTGATAAAAATTTCCTTCATTAAGATTATCCTTTCAAAGGGATAATGATCCTTTTTTAGGGTACAAACCAACTGCTAAGGCTCTATACTGAAAATGAAATTCCCACATCACTCTTCATTAACCATGTGTCTCAGCCCTGTGAAACACCTCGTCAGGGCCAAAGACAGGCTAGTGTTTTGTCAGGAATGCTGGTCTGAATCACTGTGGCACTTCCCAAGTTCCTTACCACAAGGAAATCATCCATCTGATTCTGGAAAACACTAGAGTGTAAATAAATGATGAATGATAAATGACATGCCTATCAGAGATTAAAAATACAACTTCTTTTACAGTTCTGGCAAAAGGCCAGTTTCCATATACACCCAAACAATGCTATAAAACCTGCTTTTCAGGTTGACTAAAATGCTGCCCTTTCCTAGTGATGTTCTCAGTAGTTACTGTGAAGAAACTTTGTTAGATTACAGTTACCAGGATGATGTCCTCCACAGCTTCCATTACCATTTCGTTTGCTTGCTTGAGAAATATGCAGTGTTTATACTGACTGGCGTTAAGTTGTTGTTTCCCAGTGAATTGTTTCCTGCAGAATACGGATCTAAGCCATGCACCACACAGTTGGTCTGTGGGTATACTGGCACCCAGTGGTCCAGATCCTCAGCTGCAAGCCTCTTTTACTTGTTGATTCAGGAAAGCTGCAGTCCATTGTCCAACCACTGGAAAATGTCTAACCTCTTAGCTTTCAGTTCATTTTTTTTGTGTGGTTGGTGATGTTTTGAACCATGTTACATTAAATAAACTGTGATGTCGTATCACTTGGGAGAGAAATAATGAAGTGCTGGTTTTGCCTGTTCATTTTGCTTAGCTTTGTTACAAGGTCCTTATAGGAAAGAAGCTGAACAGAAAGACATCCAAGGCAACAACGCTGTGTATTATCAATGCAATGCAAACAGTTGTTCAGAATATTCTTAAGGGACAATTGCTGCAGTGGGGATTGTAACAGTGAGATTTTTATTCTCCCTTGCCAACCAAGTATTCATACTGTGAGGTGACAACAGAAGACAGAGACTAAACAAGGCTAATCTGAATTTGGGAACTGTCTGATTTTTTGATTATCCTGCTGACCTGATTTCCTCAAGCACTACCTTTTTCTCCCTGTCCTTTCTTTTGACATACAATTCCCATAAAAGATCTAGAGCTGAACTTGATACAGGCATGTGTTTTCATCTTCTAGTAAGGAAGCTGTGTGTATGCAACTTAGTGACAAATTTGAAGCGCTTAGGCCCTACGTAATGCCTTGTTGGTCAACTCGTACCTTTCTTTGACTTACAGAAGCTTTGAGTCAGAACTGTATTTCCAATAAAAAACCATGAAATGACTGTTTAAAATAATTGACTTTCTGCTCTTAGAGAACAGCCAAAGTTGGAGCCTGTAGTAAAAATCCCAGGCCTAGAGGAAGTCCACACTAAAATGTGAATTTATTCCTCTTTGCCACAGAGCCTTTATTTTTGTCCATATATTTAGCAATATTTATGTCTTATCAGTGCTCCAGTATTAACATTAGTCCTTTATTTTTCTCACACTTGACATTTTTATTGATTCTGAACTTGTTTCACTCCTGAATATGTAATTTTAAAGTTTTCTACTGTCCCTTAAATAACCTTTTGTCTCTTGTGATTCCTCTGTGTATTTATATTTATCTTTTACATTTTTCCTTGTCCTTAGTCCTCTACAAATTTAATTCAAATTAAAGCCATTTTATTCTGTTCTTTTAGCCAAAACAAGCTTCTTTAGTTGCTTTATTTCTGTTACCTTGTTCCAGTTCTGATTAAATGGATAGCTACAGGGAAAAACATCAGAAATCTCCATTCCATTAATAATCATCATTAACTCTCTGTAGAACAGCAGTTAAAAACTGTTATGGCCATAAGGCTAAGGAGAAAAAAAAAAAGTAAAAAATAAATCCCAAACCAAAGAACACCTGATCTCATTTATTTAAAACAGTTCTATGTCAGACTCTTCCTCTCCACTCACCATTAGTGTGGGATTTTGTTGTTGTTGTTCTTTTACTGGCAGAGTGTTAAGTACAGCAATTTCTACCTAGGCAAGATGCCCATTGATGCTGATGATGTGATGCCAACTTACACTTTGCTGCAGGAACCTGAACAATAAATGCCATGATACTCTCATTCAGTTAATCAACCTTAACATTTTGATCCAATTACTGTAACAGCCAGAGCTACATTTTCTCTCTCTAAGATCAGAATATTTGTCCACCATGTCATTGTTGCTACTATGGAAACCCAGGGATTGCACTCGAGTTGTTGAGGATTGCTGGAGGCAGATCTTCAGCACATAAGCAAAGACAATCTCTTCCAGAATTCCAGACACTCCTGGGGTTCACCTCTTGCTACTGGCACATTGGTTTTAAATAGACACCATCTCTAATAGCTTCAGCTCATTCTCACAGGTGTATTCAGAAGCAATGTCTGCCTCTATTGTCTGAAAATACCCATTTCCTTTGATAACTGGGGTGTTGTCAACGGCATTTCTAACTTGCATTCTAACAGGGAATGCCAACTAGTAACACAAATGTAGCATTGAAGGGAGAACTTTGTATCTATTTCTGTGCACTTTCCTCCTGTCTTACCAGCAACCTTCCTTCTCCTGAGGAGGAATGACTGCATATGACAGCTGTACCACCACCTGCCAGTACTTGTGATTGGAAAGAACATACCCAGCCTCATAGCACTACTTAAGCTTGGTACAGGCACAGACCTCGGTACAGACAATTTCCTTGTCCTGGATCCTAGACCACAGCAAGATTGACAGTATTTGCAGTAGGCAGGCTATAAATGATTCAAAATAGTTCCTGGGCTTTTCTCAACTCTGGTGTGATTCCTGTACCTTAGTAGCTAAGGAATGCCACGGCTGCAGCTTGTCAGCTTGAGATCTGAGCAGTGGTCATGGCATGCCATTCCAGAGTGAGTGCCACCTTTGATGAGGAAAGCCTGGCTATGAAGAAAAGACATGACCTGTCCATGCAGATGAATGAGGATGGGGCTTGGTATTTCTCATGAGTCCATTAGTTGGTTGGAGCTGCTGCCAAGACATGTTTAGGACAGTGGCAGTTGCACAGAGGTGAGTGTTTAAGGCTCTTTGACTGACCTTATATCAAAAGGCAGCAGAACCGTGATGGTTTGTACAGCTGTTCCCTACTTCTGAATTTCTGTCAGGTCATCCTGCTTCCTGCGTGCAGCCTTACTGTTTGCTTCATTACTAATCCGGAGTCACGTAACCTAAAGCGTGTTTGTGGCTCCTGATACTTAAATAAAAAATGTTTTTAAATTATTATTTAAAATGCTGTAGTCTTCAGACTTGGCTACTGAATTTTGCTGTGAACCATTAGCTGATTAAGACACAAACGCTTTCATCGAGTGCTTTATCACATACTTCACAGAGAGCAAAATACCTTCATTTGGTGCAGAGTGCAAAGAGAACTGGTATGGAAACCAGTCATAAGGTATAAAGGGTTTATGTTTTAGTTCTTCTGATCCTTAGTTTAGTTTCCAAAAGATTCTTCTTCACTGCTGCCAGGCTTTTGGTAACCAAGTCTTGAGGGCAGCTTGCAGTTCAGTGTTATGCAGTGGGAGAAATGAAATAGCCATACTACTAAAGGAATAAATGCGTGTTTATCCATAGAAGAAAATTTCTACTTAGTTAAAAAAGTCTAGCCAGTGATGTCAGAGGATAAAAGAAATCAAACTTCACAGGTACAGAAACTTTCCTGAAATGAAAACTACAGAAAACTTACTTGTAAAGTACTGCATTAATTGATGTCAGATGCAACTGATGTCAGACCCTTTTCAGGGGCCCTTGCTATTTCTCTTTTTCTCCTCTATATCTGTATCTTTTTTTGAGGAAAGAACAGATTGCTTTTCTTCACCAAAATTCTAAATCAACAGTAAACACATAAACTGCCCTTTGACCTTTGCACTGATGATGGCATATTTATCCCCTGGAGGTGATCAACAGAAGCAGTTCACTTACTCTGACTTGTTTTCACTTGCTGTCTTTTTGCATTCTTGACAATTTCCTTTTCTAGAGAAGCACATGCCAGCTTATTCAGCAAAACTTGACAATATACCTATGAACTCTTGTTTACTCCACAGAAGATGACAGTTCAAGATGTTCCTGGTGCCTTTCCTACAGTGGATGTCCCAGACCATGCCCATTACACGATTGGAGTAGTCATTCTTATAGTGGGTATCACAGGAACTCTGGGTAATTTTCTGGTCATCTATGCTTTCTGCAGGTATATTTCTTTTGGATGTTTTTTTAAAACTCAAATTTATGAATTTTAACAGTACCTTGACTGTGCTCTGCGATTGCAGTGCAGGCAAACTATCAGACTATGCAGATATAGTAAAATGGACCAAGACACATTGCTGTAGGAAAAAAAATTATAACCTGCCATTTCCCTCTGACTTCCTCCCTTTAATCACAGCTATAGCAAAGCTGTTAGCAAAATTGCAAAGAACCACTCAGATATGCAAAGCAACTGAAAGGCAGCCAAAACAGAAACCTCCCAGTGATTTTTTTTCAACTGGCTGAACTGTGTCTGCACTGGACTGATGGGATGTTTTGCACCTGCTTCTCCCATGTATCTTCTCTATTTTAGATGTTTCCTTCCTCCTGCTGCTTCCTACTTAGTTTCTTTTCCTCCTCTGTTCCTTACTGGCCAAGTCTCTTGTTTTCACATTTTCTAATACTTTGCATATTTTCTTTTAACTAAAGCCACATTCCAACTTTTCTACCTGAGGAAGCTGGATCTCTGACAACAATGTGGTATTTTCAGCATTCATTTTCGCTTCTCTTTTTTACATTTTGTCACACTGGGGCAGAGCATTGGCATGATGTTGAGGCCAGTGAGCTTCTACTTCATGATTGGTCTTTAGGCACTAATGTAATAAAATAATAGCAATTACATGATAATTTGCTGTGTTGGCTTAAATCACTGGAGTGTGGACAAAAGTAGTTTGGGACTTGGGCCTATATTTATGTGGTGTGCTAAATGGGAAGATTCAGTATCTGTATTCAGAGTAGATACCAACACTAAAGTGTGAATGGCATGGCCTTAAGAACAGAAAAGGTGTTGGCAAGCAGACCAGATATGTGAGGATGAAGTACTTGAGCTAGCTTAGCTCTACAGCTGGTCCCATACAGGAATGCAGTTCCACTGGAGGACACAGCTTGTCTTCATTTGAAGATGTTATGAAGACAGAAAGGGATACTGAGAGCAAAGTAACAAGTACATCAGAGGTTAGGAGAAAACATCACATGCCTACAAAGCAGTCTGAAGTAATGGCAAACAGATAAACAGCTGTCTGAAACAGAAATATGTTCAGTTACTTTGCAGACTACTGAACAACTACAGGTGGCCCATAAGCATCTACGAACAGTATCTCCTTCCTCCTAAATTGACACGTAGGAGACAGTATGATTTGATTCTGGATCAATGAAAAGAACCTGAGTCGCTGAGTGGAGCAGCTCTGAGGCAGAGCTGATCCTCAGCGGAACAGCAGATCTCGGCTAACAGGGGCTCCTTTTTTGCTTGTTGTCTCCTGAAGGTTTCCCCCAGCAGGGAAACGACAGGGGAGCGGGGAGACACCCAACGGGGCAGCAGCCCTCAAGAGAGCCGCAGGTGACATCTGGGCCCTGCCAGAGCAACGGACCCACCC
>WUAM01000323.1:6593349-6625129 GCA_024336885.1 Actenoides hombroni
CATGGCAATGTCAGGGGTGAAACCCATAGCCCAGCTCAAGTGCATTTACACCACTGCATGCAGCATGGGCAACAAACCATTGTGTGGCAGGACAGCTATGATGTAGTCACCATCACAGAAATGTGGTGGGATGACTCATGACTGGAGTGCTGCAGTGGATGGCTATAAGGTCTTCAGAAAGGATAGACCAGGAAGGAGAGGCAGTGGGGTGGCTCTTTATGTTAGGGAATGTTTTGACTGTATAGAGCTTGATGATAGTGACAATAAGGTCTCGTGTTTATGGGTAAGGATGAGAGGGAAGATGAATGAGGTGGATATCCTTTTGGGTGTCTGTTATAGACCACCAAACCAGGACGAAGAGGCAGGCAAAGCATTCTACAAGCAGCTGGCAAAGGTCTCACAAGTGCTAGCCCTTATTCTGGTGGGGGAAAGAGAGGAGAAAGACTAAGAGGTTCCTCAAGGGTATGGAAGATAACTCCCTGACACAGCTGGTAAGTGAGCCTATCAGGGGAGGTGCCTCGCTAGATATGCTGTTCACAAATGGGGAAAGACTGGTGGGAGATGTGGTTGGAGACTGTCTTGGGCTTAGCGACCACGAAATGACTAAGTTCTTGATCCTTAGAGAAGTAAGGAAGTGAGTTAGCAAAACCTCCACCATAGACTTTCAGAGGGCAGAATTTGGCCTGTTCAGGACATTGACTGAGAGAGTGCCTTGGGAGACAGTCCTGAAGGACAAAGGGGTCCAGTAAGGATGGACTATATTCAAGAAGGAAATCTTAGAGGTGCAGGAGCAGCTGTCCCCATGCACCCTAAGCTGAAATGTCAGGGAAGACAACCAGCCAGGCTGAACAGGGAGCTTTTGCTGTGACTCAAGAGAAAAAGGAGAGTTTACCTCCTTTGGAAGAAGGGGTAAGCATCTCAGGATAGTTACAGGGAACTCGTTAGATTGTGCAGAGAAAAAATTAGAAAGGCAAAAGCCCAGCTGGAGCTCAATCTAGCCACTGTCATAACAGACAACAAAAAAAGTTTTTACAAATATATTAATAAAAAGAGAGCCAGGGAGGATTTCCATCCTTTATTGGATGTGGGGATGGGGAGGAACATTACAAGCAAGGATGAGGAAAAGGCTGAGATACTTAATGCCGCATTTGCCTTCATCTTTATTAGTCACACCAGATACCTCCGGGCTATTCCGCCTACTGAGCTGGAGGATAAGTATGGAGAGCAGAACAACCACCCCCATAATCCAGGAGGAAGCAGTTAATGACCTGCTGTGGCACCTGGACATTCACAAGTCCATGGAGCCAGATAGGATCCACCCCAGAGTACTGAGGGAGCTGGCAGAGGGGCTTGCCAAGCTTCTCTTCATCATTTATCAACAGTCCTGGTTAACAGGGGAGGTTCCAGATGACTGGAGACTTGCCAGTGTGATGCCCATCTACAAGAAGGGCTGGAAGGAGGATCTGGAGAATTACAGGCCTGTCAGCCTGACCTTGGTACCTGGAAAAATTATGGACTGGCTCATTTTAAGTGAACTCAAATGGCAAATGCAGGACAGCCAGGGGATCAGGCCCAGCCAGCATGGGTTCAGGAAAGACAGGTCCTGTTTGAGCAACCTGAGAGCATTCTATGATCAGGTGACCCACTTAGTGGATGAAGGAAAGACTGTGGATGTTGTCTACCTGGACTTTAGTAAAGCCTTTGATTGCATCTCCCACAGCAACCTGCTGGAGCAACTGGTGGCTCATGGCATAGACAGGTGGATCTTTGCTGGGTTAAAAACTGGCTGGCCAGCTGGGCCCAGAGAGTTGTAGTAAATGGAGTTGGCAGCCAGTCACCTGTGGTGTCCCCCAGTGCTCAGTTTTGGGGTGGTCTTGTTCAGAACCTTTATCAATAATCTAGATTGAGTGCTTCCTCAGCAATACTGTAATACTATGAATAACATACAGGCAGGACACACTGAAGGCTGGCTATTGCTCTCTTTAAAGTCAGTGCCTGGGCCAGTACAGTAAGTGGCATAGAGAAGAATTTATGTAAAACAAAATGCTTAATCCAGTACACAGTGGGTTTGCTTAATCCCTGTGTTTGGAAGTCACTGTTGATCTTATCACCAGAGGAAAATGCACTCCCCTCCCGCCGCTTAACGCGACCCAGATCCAGAAATCCATAGAGTACATCAACTTGAATTTCCTGGTAATCATGGACACGCGCTGCACTGGGTCAGAATACTTCAAGAACAGTACGATTTAGAGCTACCACTGAGCAGGCTATCAAAACAATCCTCTAAAGTGCATATGGATACAAGGGTGTAAAAGTGACCCTTGCTTCTCTTTCCATAAAGGAAGCAAGGAGCACTGTGCGGTAGCTTGCTATGTAATGTGCCTTGGTATTTGTGAAGCTGCCAAAGCTCACAGGAAAGGGTAACAAAGTAATTAACAGTGAAGCAGTGTTTAGCAACATTCCTTCTGATCTCTGTAGGAGCCAGAGCCTTCAGACTCCAGCCAACATATTCATCATCAATCTAGCTATTAGTGACTTCCTGATGTCCATTACGCAGTCTCCAGTTTTTTTCACCAACAGCCTCCACAAACGCTGGATTTTTGGTGAGAAAGGTTTGTATATATTCTTTCTAAGTTATTGCTAAGTATGTTCTTACCATAGTAGCAGTTAATCTATTATTTCCTTTTTGTCAGGTACAATTACAATGTTGGGAACATTTCTCAACATTGTTTCAATGTTGACACAAATCTGTCTTGGAATATTTTTGTCTGTGAGCAATTCCCACCATGGAGAGGAAAATTACATGCATGAGATAGACACAAAGACATCAGCAATGTAAGGCACAGGACTAGTACTCTTGCCAGCATTCTTCCCCAATCATCTCATAACTTAGTTACTGCCAGAGTCCTGTGACAAAGAAGCACCACCAGCTTAAAAGCTCTTTTAAATAACCTGCTCTGGAACTTGAACCTGGCAAAGTGAGGCAAGAAAGCCTGTCAAAAGTGAGTTTTCACAACAGAACTATTAACTGAATGTTTCCTGTGCAGTAAGTAAATGTGGAATGAAGGTACTTTCATCCTTCTTATATAACTGTAGTAAGAGGAAGACTAGTCTTTGCCTCTTGAGCAAGTATTGAGAGAGGAAGGTCAGAGAAGTAATGTTGTTATTTTGATCTCTGATTACCAAAAGCACATTTTTTTTTAAGTTTCGTGAAGTGTTGAATTGCATACGTGTTAAGATAATAGCCAACCCAGCCCTCTGCTTTTAATCATTAGTTTGTTTGAATAATTAAAATAATTTATTAATATATTCATATTTACTTCAGTTATGCTGACCTTTAGCTATAACTGGTTCCTCAACATTGAAGTAGCTATGACCCATTGTTAAGCAAAGCAGCTGTTTCTATGGGGGCTGCAGTAAAATGAGATATTAATGGACTGCTGAAATGATCTCACTAAAAACATCAGAAATCAATGACTGCAAAGTTGTTAAGTATCACTGTCTCCAGTGAGTCAAGCAAACAAAATGTTTGAAGTTTATGTCCATGGATAACGTAATTAGCAAGACAGCAGCTTTGAAATAGCACTACAACTGCAGGAAAATTGAAGTTCCATTGCTTTACAAATTCCAGAAGACATTAGTTCACAATAAACACAGACTTGAACTCTCCCAGAAATTAATTAGCATGGGTAGATTAATTTCACTGCTACTTCTGTCATCTTCATTGAAAGGCTGTGAGCTGTATGCCTTCTGCGGAGCTCTTTTTGGCATTACATCTATGATTACTTTGATGGTGATTGCCTTGGACAGATATTTTGTCATCACAAAACCTCTGGCTTCTGTTGGAGTGACATCTAAGAAGAAGGCCCTAATAATCCTGGTAGGAGTCTGGCTGTACTCTTTGGCTTGGAGCCTCCCGCCCTTCTTTGGATGGAGTAAGTGAAATGGAATAAAAGGGTGGTTTTTTTCCTTCATAGAACTGGATTGAAGATTGGTTGTATATTAGGCTTGAGTAAATCAATTTGAAGAAAATTTATGTCCTGGGTTACTGTTAATCACAAACAGTTGTTGGCCCAAGCAGTTGGGAGGGGCTGCAGCTGAAAGCAGCCACAGCCAAGATAAACAACTGAACCAGCCAATGGGATATTCAGTACCATACTGAGTCACACCTCTATGTAAGGGGAGGGCTGGCCCAGTGTGCTGGGCCTGTTTTCAACTTGCTTCTGTGTGGCTGAAGCAGGGAAACTTGGAGTCTTGGGTGCAGGTATAGGCTTCCTGGCTTCTATTACTTGCTTTGTATATCATTTCATTAGTATTATTACTAGTACTGTTGTTTTCTTCTCTGTGTTGTTTTATTAAACTGTCCTTAGCTTAATCCCTGGGGTCTCAGCTTTTTTTCCTTCCTCCTGACTCTCTTTCCCATCCCAGAGGAGGGAGTGTGGGAGGGAAGTAGTGGGTGAGAGGCTGCATGGTGTTTAGCTGCCAGAAGAAGTTAAACCATGACAACTGATAAAGTATGTATTGAAAGAGAAGATCTCTAATCAAAAGAAAGAAATCCAGCATGTATTACAACATATTATATGACGGTGGCACTTGTCCTTAATCTCATTATTTACTGAATAAAGAGCAGTAGATAAAAACAAAGACAAAAATTATGAAGGATGCACCTGCATATTATCCCATACCTACTTCCATTGAACCAATTTCAACACTATAAAAGTGATATAAACAAACTAATATTTTTTTTCTAATTACTTTTCTCTTTCCGAAAGGTGCTGTGTAAGATAGTAGCATCAATCTAAATTTCTTTACTCACATAAAAGAGGAATACAGTCTGAGTATTTTGTACAAGTACATCTTCATGAAGTCTTGACTGTGTTCTAGATGGGTAAATTGCGCTAGGTGTTGGTCACATTTTCTATTCAGCCATTGCTATCTTCACTAAGGCTTCCAATAAGGATGGCTTTTAGTAATAACTAACTCATTTCCTTTTGTAAATGTGAATTTTACACCTGCAAATTGGAACACACAGCATACTGATACTTGCAACTTCTAACGAAGAAGAGTTTCTGTTATTCTTCCTTATTTGATGAATTTGTTTCCTATGAGTCACCAGTTTCAGTCAGTAAGTTAGAATGAACTCCCCATTCAAAACTCTAGCCCATTATTGTGCTCCCTAATTCCAGAAGAGAATGTGTCAGCTCAGCTGAGGTGAGAACACAGCAATGTTTGATTTTTCACAAAGGATGCTGCAACCAACTTAGTTACTGAGTAGAGTTTCAGCAGATAGGTGGTTTTGTCTTCTTATTGTCATTCTGGTCCCCCATAAACATGAAGCATGTTTAAGCAGAAAAACTGCAGTACTGGGAGAGGCAGCTTTTAGTTGAATGAGGAGCTGTTAGAACAACCAAATGACAATTTAGTCTTAGATTCTAAATCCTTGGTTGGTGGAATAATTGCTTGAAGGGTGTTGTCATCTTGTAATTAGATTCTAATAGTACCCACAGTATTAACTCTCCTGTGGTAATTAGATGCATCTGAGTACATCTGGTGCAATATTTTTACGAGTTCACAAAAAATATCACTGTAAAAAGTGAAAATCCAAAGGCAAAAAGACATTGCTATTGGCAATTTCTTTACTTAACAGTTTGACAAGATTCCTTTAAGGAGGTGATATTGTATTTCAGGAAGAATATTATGTATGTATGAATTATTTTTTTTTTAACTTGTACTCAACTTCACAACAAAATTAATTTGATCTGCACAATAAATCTTTCTCCTTTGCACAGGAAATTTATCTTTAAGCACAAGCTTAAAGTGGTAGCAATCAGTTTTATTTCATTTTGTGAGGAGACAGCAATTTGACAGGAGATGGCAATATTTAAAAACAATATGGGTCAAGTCCAAGACCCAAGGAAGTATTTGGAGAGATGCCTTTTTACTGTGCTGAACTTTAAACAATATTTAAGATCTTTAAGTTATTCATTTTTCTGATCTCAAGCCTTAGACTGCTAAACATAAATACAACGGGGCAACAGAGTGAAATAACATAAAAAGAATCATAGAATTGTTTAGGTTGGAAAGGACTTTTAAGATTATCAAGTCCAACCGTTAACCTAGCACTGCCAAGTCCACCACTAAACCATGTCACTAAACACCATATCCACATGTCTCTTAAAGACATCTGGGGATGGTGACTCCACCACTTCCCTGGGCAGCCTGTTCCAGTGCTTTACAACCCTTTTTCTAATATCCAACCTAAACCTCCCCAGGGCAACCTGAGGCCATTTCCTCTTGTTTGATTGCTTGCTACATGGGACAGGAGACTGGCCTCCACCTCGCTACAACCTCTTTTCAGGTAGTTGTAGAGAGTGATAAGGTCTCCCTTCAGCCTCCTTTTCTTCAGGCTAAACAACCCCAGTTCCTTCAGCCACTCCTCTTAAGACTTGTACTCGAGACCCTTCACCAGCTCTGGACACAATCCAGCACCTCGATATCCTTCTTGCAGTGAAGGGCCCAAAACTGAATGCAGCATTCAAGGTGCAGCTTCATTAGTGCCAAGTAAAGGGGGACAATCACTTCTCTAGTCCTGCTGGCCACACTATTTCTGATACAAGCCAGGATGCCTTGGTGGTCTGGGCACACTGCTGGCTAATATTCAGCTGTCTGTCAACCAGCACCCCCAGGTCCTTTCCCGCTAGGCAGTTTTCCAGACACTCTTCCCCAAGCCTTTAGCACTGCCTGGGGTTGTTGTGACCCAAGTGCAGGACCTGGCACTTGGCCTTGTTGAAATCCTACTGTACAACAGGCCGCAGCCCATCAATCCAGCCTATCCAGATCCCTCTGCAGAGCCTCCCTACCCTCAAGCAGATCAACACTCCTGCTCAGCTTGGTGACAGCTGCAAAATTACCACAGGTACCCTCAATTCCCTTGCCCAGATCTTTGATAAAGATATCAAACAGAACTAGGGGTGCTTTAAATGTAGAATTATCTATGCTTTTAAAATCTTTTTCTTTTTAAAAGAGTAGGACTAAATGGCATGGTATTCTGAGGGTCTAACTTCTGCACTCAGAATAAGGATCACTTCATGGCTGATGCCTTTTGTGCTTCTTTCCAGGTGCATATGTTCCCGAAGGTCTGCTGACTTCCTGCTCCTGGGACTACATGACTTTCACACCGTCAGTCCGCACCTACACAATGCTGCTTTTCTGCTTTGTGTTTTTCATTCCTTTGATTGCTATCATATACAGCTATGTCTTTATATTTGAGGCTATCAAGAAGGCCAACAGGTAAGTAGCCAACAGTCTTAATTATCCTTCTGTTTAAGTGATTGCTTCTTTTCTTAAAACAAAGACTAACAGAAGAAAATCGGGAAGCTTTTCACTTTTAATTTGTATTCATGACTGAGACAGTAAAGCAGACAAGAATTCTGTCAACAGGTAACACGGTAAGAAGCATGATCCTTACAAGGGCCATTCCTGAATTTAGCCCAAAGCTGTTCAGTATATTGTGGAAAAGGATGTGAGTGGCAGCAATAGAAATCTGAACGATGAGAAAGGACTACAGAAATTAACCGACCAAAAGAAATACTGAAGGGCCACCAGAGACACCAAACAACAGTCTATCAACAGCTATTCCGCTGAAAAATAGATGGATTTGAACTACAAATACCATGTTTGACAAAGGGTGAAAAAGAGGTAAAACATTTAATCACGGGTCTCTGAAACAAAAACTATGGTTGTAAAAATGAAGGCCAATGTCTGCCACTACATTTCTAATCTGTAGATATCAGCATATCTAGTCACACAGCTTAGAAGTACAGAGCAAGGTAGCAAATCGGACCTAGGGAAGCAAAGACTTCACTAACTATATTAAATATAAGCATTGTCCAATAGGCTTGAATACCTGATTTATGTGGAAATTCTTCTGGGACAGGACTATTTCCTTCACTGAAGCACATATGAATTTTGCCACTGATTAGTGCAACAAAACTGGATTAAATTGTGAAGCACTGGTCACATACATAAGTTAACGTAACATGCAAAGAGCATGACCTCTGGCATAAGCTAGCATAAGTGTAATTGTTGCCCCACTTTATGAAGCTATTTGCTCAATTCCCTACCTGGTTTTTTTTTTGCTGTTGTATGTTTATTTCCTCTAGATCTATTCAGACATTTGGATGCAAACATGGAAATAGAGAGTTCCAGAAACGGTATCAGAGGATGAAAAATGAGTGGAAGATGGCCAAAATTGCACTGATTATCATCTTGCTTTATGTCATCTCCTGGTCACCATACTCTGTTGTTGCTCTGGTAGCTTTTGCTGGGTAATTATGAATGTATCAGCAAAGGAATATTCAGTGAAAGTAAAAGGTGTGAAACTGTAAAAGACAGATGAAAGTCAAAGCTTCTTGTCAAGTTTAATGCCTAAAGTGCATCCCAAAACATTCACATATTTAGGAGTACATACCTGTACTAGGGAGCTTTCTGATGCCGGATATAGAAGACTGTAAGTATAAATCATCTAAGCACTGTTCTTCACCTGTTTAATTTCCATTTTATGCAGCTATTTCAACAAAAGCATGGTACTATTACTACAGTATCTGTACAGAGCTCAACACCAGACTACAGTTGATACAATCCAGTACAAGTAATGGATTGTGAGTCTGGATGCCTTGGCTCTACATGGATATTTCTCCCATGTTAACATGTGAGTTTTCCTGTGCTTCAGTTTAGTTTTGGTAAAATGGGTAAAAAGGTCCCACTTTGTGCTTCAGAAAGTCTTGTCAGTTGCAGATCCTCAAGTAGAAGATTCCTATGATAGTACAAAGGCTTCTATTTGTATTTTCCAAGTCAGAAATAAAAAGTAGGTTTCCCTAAAATCGAAACACAGGATAAATCTGCTTAAAATGGAGCATTTTGGGAGGCAGGGGTGATTTTTGTTACACATCTACAGAACTGCAGGACCTCTTCTCAAATGCAGTTTAGGAAGGCAGCTTCCTAAACATAGCATTTCTAAAATCTTATGCTGAAGAAGTAAAAATGCTAAGACAAGAGGATTCTCTCCCTTTCTGGCATCCACCACCATATGTGACCAGCCAGAGACAGGGGAAGAGCGTGAAGACCAAGAAATGCAGCACAGCTACCTTGCAGCACTGCTTGCTCTAAGATACCTAAAAGTTAAATAAATTAGGAGATGCTTCAAGCTAAGTATTTTAACTACTTAGAATTGTCAGGTTGTCCCACACAATCAGCATCTACCTTAGGATGATCAAGTGCCTGCTGAACTTGACTTCTGGCCCATGTTTCACACTGACAAAAATCTGAGCAAATGGATAATTTTATAACTTGACAGTATGAGACAAATGAGCGTTTTCCAATTTTGGTCATGAAGACATCTAGTGAGGAACACTGCTTCATTCAGCTTTTTCTTCCATTTCTGAACTAGGACTTTTAGGCAATCTTTCTGGGATTTTTCAGAAATTAATGGACCAAGACTGGAGGTCTTCTGTGGACTTTTATTACAATAAACTCAGATAAAATCCCTGCATGCCACATAAAAGAGGCAGACACGGTGTCTGTGGCTATAGTCTTGGACTAGAGACAACTCATCTGACAGAGTGACAACATGCACAAAATGAAGGAAGAACCTTAATTTCTTTAGAAAAATATTTTGGATGGGGAATACTGAGCTAGCACCTAGTCGTGCTCACTAATATTGTTGGTCTACAGGTTGTATTTTCTGGGAATGGATAGCTTAAACGAAAGCCCTGGTCACTGTTTGTTGCTGTTAGCTGAACTCTCCATCAGTCTCACAAAAGAACCATCTCGCTCATCTCAGGGTGAAAAACTTCAGAACCTGTGAAGAATTACACCTCTAACCAATGCTTTAAAAATATGATTAGGAGAAACCATGTTAAAAATTGTATATGGAGAACATGTTTATCAGAGAAAAGCCTTAAATTAGAGGTAAAATGGCATCTCAACATTCAAATAGCTGACAAAATGATTCTTGTATTACCACTGGCAAAACATTTCTATGTCATCACAGAGAATAAATATTCCCATAGTACGATGAAAAATTTTGCTAGGATGATGAGCTGCCACCTACTTATGCAATCCTCTCCACTGTACGTTTGCAGCACTCCTAGATGAGACCTTCTTCCTTCCTTCTATGAAGACCTCCTTCCTATGAGAGAGGATTGGGATGAAAACCTATTTTCTCCCATAATGTTAGAGGAATACAAGGATAATTGAGAGATAGGGCTTAGGCTGTCTTCTCAGGAAGAAGGGAAGTCATAAAGAAAGGATGTTATCTGTGGAAGGAAAGACTGACTTACTGGGCTGTTTCACTTAGAACTCCTTCTCACAATGCAGGAAGAGGTCTTCATAGCCTCTAAGCAGGTCTATGCAGAATTTGCCTGGTAGAAACTGCCTATGAACTGTTACTATTTTGGTCCAAGATGTTCTATTGAGGTTCTTCTGACCAAGACTTTATGGGCATCTTCAAGCTACCTTCAGAAATGAACTGGCTGATAGCATCATGGCAGGCAGGCATCACTTATAAGTTCTTTTACCCTTTAGGGTCACATCACCTGCATATATACGTGGCCACAGTAACATATGAGCGTAACATACGACACCTGAAACTTTTTAGTTCAGACTAGGTAAAAAATAAAGTTTGAATAGGAAAACAGATTTATTAGTTATCTTTCCCCATAATGCCTCATTCTGCACACCTATGCAGTGACATCTTACTCAGCAAGCATATCTGCTGAGTTTGGAACAGATAGCTACTCTGATGAATGCACATTCACTTATTGAAGGCAGACTCTGTCCCTTGGGTAAACAACATGAGGATGACCACCATCCTGAGTTGTCACAGTGAAATACAGCAAGAGAAGCCCCACGAAAGAAATGCAATTAGGCATTGATCTTTACAGGCAAAGGATGTAACATAGTTCTCTCACTGGCTGGGTACAGAAGTCCCCCTTTTACTCTTTAGAACACTAATAAAGCATTGTCAGTGTATAAGTGCATAGACTATGTAGAATCCAATATTAAACTTCTGATGCATTTGCATTGCTCTAGGTATTCCCACGTCCTCACACCCTTCATGAACTCCATACCAGCTGTGATTGCTAAAGCTTCTGTCATCCATAACCCCATCATTTACGCCATCACTCACCCCAAATACAGGTAAGTTCACTCATATGCTATGTTTAATAAAGCAAAGAAAATCATATGGTAACTGTCACTTCTAGGCCTAGCCCCTGAACTCTGCTCCACTGCTGATTTTACCTCTGCAAGACAGCCTTGCCCTCCCCAAGAAAAAAATTCCCAATGCCTTATAAATGTCAGTGGAATTTGTACTTGGTACAAATTACTGTGCATATGAGAGTTAAAGATGTTTATGGATACTGACCTGTACTTACAGAATACATGACAAAAAGTAAAAGACCTTCCCACCTCAGAGGAAAGCACCGTGAATTTTTTAACTGTCTTCATGAGAGACACCGGCATTTGTCAGTGTTGCGAATAGCAGTTTGTTAAATTAACCAGACCAGTGAGAGATGCAATTCAGGAAACCCATCCACCTCTTCTCTATTTTGTGTGTCCTCCCCACTTTTCTTCCAACTTTCATATTTCAGATAGTATTTCTTTGGAGTTGTAACATCTAAGGTCATTCCCACATCAAGTCCAGATGCAGGCTGTGAGATCTGATGGATGGCAGCAAAGCTATTGTTTCAGCTATTGCTATTGTTTCACTCATTACAAAGACCTACTGAGGATGTAGATAGAGAAGAGGTGGGCATGGACAGCTAAGTGGGGAAGGCCAGGAGGAAGAGGAAAGTGAGGCAATAGAGTCGCCTTACATTTCATATTAGAAAAGAAATACTATAACTGCACATTCTGTACTATAGATAGCTGGCAAACAGACGTGTAAGAGAAAGCTAGAATAGCTGCTTAGGGAAAGATTAAAATAATTCATTCTGTGGTACTTCTGTGAGGTTCAGTTTAAAGGGACAGAGTTTTATTTTTGCCCTGATTAAACTGAAAGCATATAAAGCATCATTTTAATAGCTTCCTTCAGTTCAATGAGTTATATTTTAATGCCCTTATCCCTGTCAAGCAATACATTTGAGTTCTGCAGAACACTGTGAATAAATGATCTTACAGGGTGATTGTGTATGAGATATTGGATATCTGGAAAACTCTTTTTGTACCCAGTAATTTTCCAGTCCATGCAGCATTAGTTCATCTCTCTGAATAAACGCATTGTTTATGATGACTGAATTTTTGCGCTAACGGAAAAAATCTAACTTGTTCTACCTCTCATCTATTAGAACAGCCATTGCAACATATGTTCCTTGCCTTGGATCCCTGCTGAGAGTTTCTCCTAAAGACCCACGGTCTTTCAGCAGTTATCCCTCCTCCAGACGAGCAACCGTAACCAGCCAGTCTTCTGAGATAAGTGGGCCGCAGAAAGGAAAAACCCAACTGTCATCTCTCTCTGACAGTGAATCAGTAAGGGAGACAATTCCCATACACCCATTTTTAATTGCCAAGTAATTAATTTTCATATAGAGTCCTTCAAAGTGATGGGTTCATTAGATGAAATGTATTACAGTGCTTATGACAAGAGCTCCGTAGAAAGTGGAGGGACAAAGTGAAATAAAAGACAGAGAAGGCTGAAGTGCAAAAGCAGAATGTAGATCTTTGTATTCTTGATGGTTGGTGATGCTGATGGAAGGTGGAACAGCAGGAATTTTAGAAAGGAATGAGAGCTTGGAATCAGAGCACCCTTGAAAGTCTGATCATACTTCTACGATATGTTTGTCTGACCACAGATTTGGATGTGCACAAAAAAGAAACTGCTCATCACTAAATAGTTCTCTAGTGAAAGTAAGGTTGTAATGAAGCAGCTAATGCTTTCTGAAAGTGAAGGGGGATGTATTTGGAAACATTAATCATCAGATTTAGACAAATCAGTAAATCCATTCAAGAAACATTCTCACAGAAGACTTCACCAGCTTGCTGCTGCCAGTCTAAGTGAAACCAAATGTTTTGCACAGAAGCTGACAACAGGGCAAATATTTGGCATCTCTTGCAACCCAAAGTTACCTTACTAACTAAGCACATTAGTTCATTGCAATTGTTTCAAAAGAAACTTTCAAATGTATGAAAAAAACATAATTTTCTTGCTGATTCTTTTTCAAAGTCAAGGTAATAACTGTATCTAACCCGGTAAAGCACTGAATTCTGAATCTAACAGTGATATTTCAATGTCTTTGCACTCTATATTCTTTTGACTTAGTTCAATTAAAATGAAGTTCTTCTGGCTACTAGCCACAATTCAGGTGGAAGGTTTTAAAACTGGCTAATATAAAAGGAACATTTTTGTATTGCACCTATTAGATTGTGAATCCTGATTCTTAAAAAACCCAACATACTCCTTCAGTAACAACACTCTGTGTTACACCATACAAACAATTGAACAATACTTTTTTCTTGGGAAAGTAACTCTTAATACTCAAAGTAAAACAGTGGAATGGAGAATGAAAATTACCCAAAGTAAAAATTCCAGCAACTGACATGCTTCAATTTGGAATTTTCTGTAAGCCTTGAGTAAGTCTGGATCTTGTTCAGAACAATAACAGAGACAAGATTTTCTGAATAATAATAATAATAATAATAAATGTTTCCCTTAATTATTCGATTTGACCACAGAATGCTGATTTATTAGTAAGTAATATAAGTTTAGGTGAAGTACAGAGTAGAAAGAAGGGCTCAAGTTTAAAACAAACAAACAAACTTGCTTTGATGCTCATTGATACTTTATTTTGGGTTTTTTTCCACCACATGTGACTCAAGCTGGAAGATTTCTAGGCACATACTCATGAAGCAAAAGGCAGTATATATCTGCCATGTATTTGATGTCAAGGCTGGTCATCAAACTGTAAGCTGATAAATTATTTTTATGCATTTTTTTGTGCTTCTGTGGATGCAATGATATTCTGCATGGAATGGGAAGCACAGTACACATTTTTTATAATGTCGAGATCCAGAAACTAGCTCAGCACAACCTCTTGTGCTTCATCAGGAAAACAGATGTTTAATTGTCCTCCTGCATATTTTGTTAATCTCTTCTAAAAAATCTTCCACAGAGATATTTCAGTCTGGAGACACTTCACAGTGAGGAAAAGGAACAGAATTTTTGACTTCTAGAAAAATCTGGTGGGTTGGGGGTTTTAGTCTATTTTTTTTGTTTGTTTGTTTTCCCATTAATTAGAAGAATGTTTTTAAAATCACAGCTCCCTCCTGAAACAAAACGTTTCTGAAGTGCTTGATTCCACAGTCCCCAGACATTTCCTTGTATTTATTTCTGCTTCCATCCAAGCCACTTGGGAAATTTTGGCCCTAATTCCTCCAAACACCTGTGCCTCCTAATTGGGCACTGCTATGGAAAAACTGTCTCCTCAGAGCTACGAGGTGCATCAGAGAACTTTCAATACCAGACTATAACAAAACACTATTTTGTTTGAAATTTTGCAGTGCATCCTGTGGAGGGGGGAAAAAAAAAAAAAAGTAAGCTGAATTATAGACTCCACAAACTCGATAGTTTTGTTTGGACCTTTCATAAGCAAAGACTTTATGAAGTCATACATGGCATAACTTTGGTGAAATGTCTTTTATACAATGTATGTCTCTCTTACAATATCTGTCTAGGTAAAACTGATTCTCATGGGGCAAATTGGATGGAATTCTAAGAGTGATTGTGTTTGCTGTATTCATTTTAGGGCTCTATTGAGATGGAAACTGGTAGCCCCAGTATGTTCTCCAGACATTCTAGCAGACAAATTTCCTTTGAAATGGGTAAAGGCACAACTCAAACTAGTGACATAAGAATCAAACCCAAACCGAAGAGCCATGATTCTGGGATTTGTGAGAAGGTAAGAGACTGTGTAATATCTAAATTCTCTGACAAGTGGTAGGTTAACAAATCTGTATATTTTACCATTATTAATTGTGAAGGTTCCTGCAAAGAAGATGGGGATAACCTACGAATTAACAAAATAAGTAATGACTTAGAGGCTGTTAAAGGTCATTGGGTTTTTATTTCCACTCTGGTTCGTTATTCAGCTGTCTTTGTTGCAATTCTGACATGCAATGGTGCTGTTTTAGTGATCTTAGTATCTGAATGGTATGTTGTCTTGTGTTTGGCTTTAAGTGTGCATTCAGTCATATTTGTATTTCACTGTTGAAATTACTTTCCATTTTTTTTCATAATTTGTTATCATATGATCACATATGGAGAGAGGTAAAAACCAAGGCTACCTTTAGCATATCACTACTTTTCAGCCAGTCTTCTGCTGTCCCCCCTTTTTTTTTTCCTATATTCTGCCTTTTATGTATGTAAAATATTGTGACATCCTTATATGTCATTTATATCTTTCTTATTTCTGTTCTTTTTTCAGACAACTGTAGATGCTGATGATATATCCATGGTGGAATTGAATGTCACAGAGTACACTGCTAGACCTACTGTAAGAATTCTTATTTTAATATTTGGCGTGGGTCTAACAAACCCAAAACTAATGACAATCTCAGTCTCTGAGCACAAATTAACTTATTTCTTGAGATGCAAAAATCACACAATACTTCCAGAACAATATAGAAAACATGACCACAAAGGGTAGATCATTGCTGAAACTATGCAGAAGGAGAACACATCTACTACAGGGTTCTCCTTAAGTCCAACTTCTTTAAGGAACTTGAATATTTTCTTGAATTCCATAGGTCCCCTGATGAGGTCTGTGATTTCCTTGGTATAACATGGAAGCATTAATTTTTATATGAGTAATATACACAATAAGTTGAGATAGTCATCCTGATAGCTGTACCTCCAAGACAGACATAGTCTTGTGGCAAGCACTGCTGTACAAAGTGACACTGTTAACTATTTAATGTCCTCTGTTTTGGGTAGCAACAAACATCTAAACAATGCAACCTGGAAAAACACAATCTAAGTTTCTGAAACACGCCATATCACCTACTCAGTAAGTTGTTGTGCTAGTGTCTATTTCTTCTTCCATGTAGCAAAGCTACAGAATACTGCTACATTTTTTTTGACATCTGCCACAAGTGAGTCAACTTGCCTTAGTTCTTGACAGACAGGGAAATAAGAGAAAAGAGTTGACAGGTGAAAAGAAGCCAGTATTATTTTTGCAGTGTTAACCCCAAAGTAATATAAACATCTTAAATGATCTCTTTATTCTTATCATTGATCCTTATGAGCTATTGCTAGCCTCATCCTAACACTCTCGGTTTTTGGTCCTGTGCAAGTGACAGCTAAAACTGCTGTTATCAAAAAGTGCTAAATAATCTTTCCCTCAATTCCTGTTTTCACTTCATTCTCTAGTTTGCTTCCCCCTTCAAACCACGCATACTGTTAGAACATTTTCCATCACCCTTGCCTCAGTGAAGCTAAACAGTCCTTTTCTATGGAGAGACTTCTTACTTGATTGAATTCATAGACTGAGCATATTTGCAGCCCTTTTGTTCATAGTCGAATATGCTGTCATTAGCCTGGCCTTTCATCAAAGCAGACCAGCTCTTAAGTGGCAAATGCAAAGCCTGTGTTTTAGTATATTAACTTGATTAACCATTTTTTCTCATCAGTTGTTCAAAAAAAAAAAAATGTTGGGATCTACTGTTTCCTTTAACTTCGGTTTTTTGGTTAGTTGTGGGGATTGGCAAAGTGCTTATCTAAATATATGCACCTTTGTCATAGATGATGTAACCTGATCTCCTTGTAGATGTTTGTGTTTTCTACTTTTTCTAAATCCTTGCACCCTTTAGAGAGGTGAGAGCCTGAACAGTATCACACAAAGAAAAGGAGAGTCTAACCACGGACCATCATCTGCCCAGATACCCAGCATTACAGTAACATACAGCAATGTCCAAGGAGTAGAGCTGCCTTCCAGATACAGCTCTGATTTCCTGTACCCTAAGATCAACAGCCAAAAGCAGAACAAGAAGTCCAACAGCTAAGTGAATGTTGCACACCAGATTGTTACCTTAGCTAATACCTCTGGAGCAACTATGGACCAGCTGAATCCAGAATACCTTCCAACATTGTTTTGAAATGCTCCTACAAAGATGCAACACAAGACAAGCAAGGACAAAAGCAAGAGGATTAAGCTTTTCAGCATCAGAATTTTCCTCAGTGGTTCACTTCTTGATTGGATTCACACTGTAATTTTATTATTCCTTCTTTATGCAGCTCATGAAACTATTTCTTTCACTTGGATTTTAATCTGCTCAGGTATATTCCACCACTGCATGGATCTTACCTACAAGCCTCCTAGGATTGACTTGAGAGGAAAGGGTAGTATGAGATTCAAAACTGGCCTTTGTTTACTTAGTGTAGTTCAACTTCAAAACTAATACAGCAAAATAATACAGAGAGATTTGTGGAAAAATGTACAGTACTTCCTGAAAGTTGTTTTATTCATTATTATGAAGTTCCTCAACCAAATGAGTCAGTCAGTGCTCCCTTCTTTCATTAATGACACATTTTCCCTCATTTTCTTCTACAACCCAGTTAAAAGGCAAGTTAGCAGTACTATGAAGTATCAGATCTTTATTTTAATTTCTGAGATTCTGGAGGAAGACAAAGAAATAACACCGAGGACAAGGCTATTATTGTCCTTTCCATACTTCTTTTTCTACCAGTCACTTAAGTGACCAGTTTAACCCACTCTTAGCTAACCTTCCCAGAGCTATATGACAATAGTAGGAAATTTCTTCCAATTTTCCTCTAGCAGGTTTCATGAGAAGAATGCAGAATTCAAAGCAGTGTTTGTACTGAAATGTCTTATGGTTAAGTCAATACATCTGCCTTCTAATACTTCAAAGTGGTTTACCTTTAGATGTCCTTTTCTAAAGTAAATCTTGGGAGGAGAAGGGTTAGTTCTCAAAAAATAGTTGTTCTAGGGATGTGTGGAATCCACACCATCCCCAATTCAGCATTTTAATTTTTCCCTTCTCTAAACAGCAGCATTCTTATAGTTGAAGTTTATTTCCACAGTGACTAAATCCATGGAGTTGTACTTATTTCCCCCAAAAGGAAAGGAAGAGAGTTCTATGAAATAGTGATTTTCTGGTTTTCCTCAATGCTACTTCTAGAACATGAGAATAAATGGCCAAAATTAATTTGCAATTCATAGAAGTCTACATCCCAAGACTTATGAGGACAGTTCAGTCCCCAGTGGGGATATATACCTCCTGAGCCCAAAAGCACAGGCCATAAAGACCTATTGCAACAGTTTTCCCCCATGGGCCCTCCAGTAGTTCTCCCTTTGGTTGCAATAATGAAGGGAACCCAGCAAGTAATTTTGTCCCAAGGAAATCAGTTCTTCCTTATGTCACATCAGAAAAAGCCATAAAATCAAGAAAAATACAACCATTTTATTCCTTTGAGGGGAAAAAAAAAATTAATCAGTGGGTTCCAGAAGATTTGGGGCATTGTTTCGGAGCAAACTTTTCAACACTTACTTCAAAATGAGGTTTATTAAAAGGAAGGTTATTAAAATTAAAAATGGAGGTGATAATGAATTCTGAAGATGATGAAAAATTGGGCTGTTCGGATTAGTAATAAACTGCCAAAAGAAAGAAACTCTTCAAAATCCAGGATTTTTTACATAAGTGAAATCATAGGCAGTAGAAATGGAAAGGAGCTATTACAGTTCCTCCCTTCACACACCACAACCAGACATTGTCTCCAGGAAGAGGATAATATTAAACTGATAATATATGCAGTTAGCAATAAGGAGAAAGAAGAGAAAAAAAGGTATCACCTTCAAACAGGAAGTATGTTCAAAGATTTTCACCGTATCTAAGGTTTTTTATTACGACTTATTGCTTAGGCTTTTAAAATTATTTAAAAACAATGAAGTATGTAATTTTTCTCATTCTTTGTCATGAAGGCCATTCAGGCTAGTGAAAACTGGGAAGAAATGCTAGTGAATGCTGCACATTTCATATGGTTCACAAAAGGCTGAACCTGTCAAGAAAACAGGTCAAAACTCATGTGCTGTTTCATGTGTTAATATGTGTGCATGGTATGTGTCATTAAGAGCTAGACCCTTTTGCTCCTGCCATGATTTGTTCCCAAGTAGTATTCTTGAAGACTATGCACTCTTCTGCATTCTCTTCCACTTTTAGAGAGTATAAAAAGAATAGTTCCATGGCTAGAAAAGCCTCACGAATCCACAGCATGTTGTTCTTTATAACCTTCAGCTCCAGCATGTACTAGAGATTAGTTTAGTTTGTATCTATAAAAAGAACTACAGCTGTTCATGCTCGTCTACTTATAAGAGGTTTGAAAAGCATATATTAATTAGGAGAATATGTTTGGGAGCACTTCAAAACTCTTGTGTGTACTCCACCTCTACTGAGACTATAAAAATAATTCAGGGGGAAGCCTACAAAATTAATTTCACCTGCATATCTCTCCAAGCGATTCACACTGTAACCCCAGTGGCATTTGGAATAAAACATTATTAGTTCATATTTCATCTCATCTTAGCAGCTTTATTTGTGTCCTGTATCCTGTACTTGGTAGCCATTCTTTCCACTTTGCTGTCTCTTTACACCCTTTAACACAGATGACTGATTGGATTAAAATAATTTAGGACTGAGATGATTCATATTTCAGTTAAAGTCAACTGAACAGCCTGTTCTGCACTGGAGAGACTGCCTGTAGTTTACCATGCACTTGGGTATGTTCCAGTGACTTGGAGGTGTGAAAGGACTAGGGCAAAACTGAGGCACTTCCCTTTGGCCTTTTGTAGAGCAAAGTGCTGGCCCAGGAAGAGCATGCAGCATTGTGGGCTAACAGAGAAGCTCTTCACCTCTATGGGATCAAGCTCAAATTCAGACTCGGGTCACAAGTGAAAATGTTTGGTCTGATAATCCAAGCAATTCTGCAAAACTGCTGATAAACTGGTGCACCTGCAAAGAAGGTGTCAAGAGCCAGTGCAATAAAAGGCTATTGCAAGTCAAGGCTGAAGTACTGCGTAAGGCAACAGTCTTTCCAATTTTTGCATGCTGCCAGGGATCTTAGCCCCCATGTTTTGCAGGTTACAGCCTCATTTTCCGCACATTTGGAAACTGTTTTGCATCCACCACTGGATTAAAAAGTGTCATCATGTGTGACATTGAGTAAATTTTCACACATTCACAGTTAAGACAGAGTAGCAAAGAGTACTTTCCTCGAAGTCATACGCAAACCCAACAGCAAGCTTGACATTCAGAAAAAAAAATAAAGGCACCTCCAATGCTTTTTGGGTGTTTCTACAGCTCTTTAGGGCATAACGCGGGTAAGTTACATGTGCTCCCATTTTCCTCAGTGTGACTGGTGCCATTTATAACTTAGGCCATTCCAAGCGGTGCTGCCATGTGGCCCTTATTCTGGGATCCCTCAGTGAACGACGTTATCATCTCAGTAACTCTGACAGGGCATCTGTCTCTCTCTGCCTCTGAAACCACTATTTCCACAGGGCTCTATGGAGAGAGGGCCCTTATCTGCAAAGCAATGTTAATACCAGTGGTATTTCAGTGGCTGAAAAACAGGTATCTCAGTTCAAACACTTGTGCTTGTAGTCTCACAGTTGTTAATGTCATAGGAATGTGAGGAGTCCCACGCTATAAATAGGTTTATATAAAAGCAGTCTTAAAGAAATAAATGATTAGTACTGTCATTCCTAGCAACCACATGGGCCACAACCCCCTACACTGAACTTTCCATGTAGAACACAAAGATTACTGTATCTTCCTTACCCCATCAATTTTATAGCTTAAATGCTCATTTTCAAACTCATGCAAAGCTCACAGTTGACAAGATTTAGAAGTCATCCTATTTACATCCCTTCTAAGGACAGCAGACTGAGTAGATTATTAGTGTGAAGTTTAATGAAGCCTGGAAAGTTTATCTAGAGCAAACCTAGCCTTAACAGTCTTACACAAAGCACAAAGAGTAGTAAGAATAATTTTTTTTGTAGGAAAATACTTCTTTTAGTTACAACAGTCATGGCAGCAGCAGGGTCCTGACAGACACAGCACAGGAATTCTTTGTAACTGGCTTGCAGAGCAAAGCAAATGCTGCAAGAGTCACACCAGTGTAGGAAAATGTTAGTACAGTTTCCAAACACTGACAGCACCTCACCGTGTCTAGAGGTGTCAGGATCTCGTGATATTAGACTACAATGCTGGCCTCACAGTGATCGGTTTGCATATTTCCTACAAACATTTTTGCCACTGAAATTTGGTCTCAAAATTAAGATTGACCTGATAGCAGGGTTAAATAGCACAACCAGTGGCTAGGAAGAATGGAAAGGGATTTATCCCTCTTTACAGTGAACTTTTCCTCCCTACCCCTTCTGGATTTTGTTGGGTTTTTTCAAACTTACACAAACAGCAGTATTGATGCAGATTTAGTACCAAAGATTTTTTCTATCGCTTTCAGGAAAATTTTAAACAACTGTTGCCAAGGAGACCTTATGTGGGAGAACCTTTTTAAGACCCACTTTCATTTGGGCTACTGTAATAGATACTCAGTCATAATACATCAGATCTGTGACTCAGAAGCACAGAAATTCACAGCCAAAACGGCCTAAGTAGGTCTGATGATGATGACTGTAACTTGAAAGATAAGTAGAATTTGTAGAAAAACCCTTTCGAACTCTATTGGGCTTGAGTTGAGTCTTAGGTACGCTGTAGAGCAGAGTGAGCTCTGTTACAGCACACAAACACAACCTGAAAGTAAAGCTCATGATGTGTCTCTCAGTCCATTATTGTTCGGTGTGTTCTGAGTCACATGGGATGTCCTAATATTAGAGTTTATCCTGGAGATAGTGATCTCCTGCATTAGTAATGGACAATTATACAATAATGCAGTTGCAGTATATATTGCATTACATGAATTGGTGTTTCTGCTCTCAGGATTATCATCCAACTTCAGCATTCTACCTTGTTATGACTAATTAGCTTCAGTCGCTAAAAAAATGAACAACACATATGTAAAAAAGGTGCTAAGGGGAACTTACGGGAACAGTATTTTATCCACAATGTAAAAACAGAATAATTATTCATTTTCCTGAATGTTTAAACTTCACTGCAACTTTCACAAGTGTACAAGAGAAACAGACACAGAAATGTGAGACTGCATCACTGGATAGCACAAGCTTTCCCATGCAAAGTTTCATAAAGGACATCTTCTGAATAGGCTGTGGGATGCTTATGGGCATACCTAACATTGCTATATGTTTGCCACTGACTGAAAAAATAGAATTGAAAATCCATATGCTTCCACAGTGCCAAGCCTGAAGGGTCACACAGAAAGTGACTGTACTGCTAATGTAATAGCACTTCCTTCAAAAGCTTCCCAGTCCTTAAAAAATCCATTACACATGCCCAGATGCACTCTTTGGATTGGTATATTTAATTTTTACAAAGTGTTTCAGATGTCTCAAGTTTATGATGTGCATAAGCATTTATACAACCCCTCAGGACAAACAGTTGACATGTTGGATTGAAGAGTATGATAGGTCAGTACTAAAAGTCACTGATTTAAAAAATATTTTCCCAGTCTAGTATTTGCTGCTAACTCCATGGAATTGTATATTAATAAATTTCCTAAGTTTCACAATTTTTAGAGCCAAGATTAATACTGATAGATGAGCTGGGATGCAAACTGTATTGTTATTAGGCCTTCTGTGGTTTGATGTAGAAACCAGCAAGCACTTTGGTATAGCAGACCCTGACAAAGAGGAGGAAGGACAGTCCTGAAAAAATGCATGAAAGTCGGAATGAAAAGTTGAGGATTCTATTTTTGGAGTTTTTTTCCATGTTTTCTGTATTACCTTGGGAAAATGACTTAATCTTCTCATATCTCAGTATTTCTACCTGTAAAATAGAGATATGCTCTTTGTTATCCTGAGGTTACTCTCAACTAGCTTTTGCAGTCAGTTCCAAGATTCACAACTGGTAATATAATTTCTTTTTTCCACTTTCACACTTTCTTCCTTTACTGTACAGTTATCAAAAAGTTTAAACTATGCTATTATATATGAAAGTCAGAGATTGTTACTGAAGTGGATAAGGGATACACAGCAATTAATTTTCAGAGCAGGAGTTATTCTACAGAAATAATTTCTAGATGCCCACCATGCTGACTTCAGTTATCATTTACAGGTATTTCATAGCATGAGTCAAGTAGAATCAAGCATCCAATGGTAAAATGTAACTAATAAAAATCTGTATACAGTTGTGTACAGTCTTTGCTCTAAAAGCCTGACATGTAATAACATTCCCTTAAGGAAGGTGAATATTAAAAATCACTGGGCCAAATGTTGCTCTATGGTCCATAAGCAAAAAGCAAAACTATCTGTGGAGAAGGTGCTGAAATAGATCTATGGGGAGAAACAGCTTATTAACGGGACATGAGGTAACAGAGGGATCCTTGAAAGAAGGCTGAGGCCTCATAGGTAAGGCTTGTCAACAAAGTCAAACAGACAGTAGAATCATTTTTAGGGTCTTCTGCTCTATTAATGGGGAAAAATTGCCAGTGGAAGGTAGTCATTGACCAGCAGTGCCATTCAGGAAAGAAGTTCAACATTAACAGGATGAAGCACTATAAAATCAAACCAACAAGATTTTCACAGCCTTCCCTGGATATTGCCTAGAATGAAAATCGGAGAAAATTGCCTAGTTCAGCCTGCTCCAAACACCAGATAGTTGTTTCTTTCCTGGCCAGATATGAGCTAAACTTTTCAAGGCCAACTTCTAATTTCATGCAGATTAATGTCAAAGGATTTAAAGTAAGGTAATTAACCAAAGTTTGAGCTCCAAGTGTTAAGAACAGAGTGAGGCTCAGCCATAAAAGGAAGGGATGAAGGAAAGAATAGCACTATATTCTTAAAGAAGCATTTCTAGTGCATGAAGCATGTGGCTGTTTTCACCAAACACTGGATTTGCCAAGGTACCTGCCCAGTGCTGAGCTGTGACTTCTAGAAAATCTGTTCTCCATCAGATCTCGAGTAATGTTAATATACACTAGAGTGGTCAGAGCTGTAAACACATAACCAGAGAATAGAAGATACCTCAATGTTTTGGGCAATAGTCCTCCCCTTATTTGTCTACATTACACATGCTATGCAAGTTCAATTAAAAAAAAAAAAAAAAAAAGGAAAGTAAGAAAAACAGGTTTAAAAAAAAACCAAAGAAAATGTGGTTTTCTCTTTTTTAACCAAAAGTTTCAGATCTGAATTTAGAAATTCTTTTCCAAGGCCACTGCTCACCTTCATGCTGTTGTGTACATTGCAGAGAGCCTGCTCAGACCAGTCCACATTTCCTAAACATTCTTCCTTTTCCCTACACCCAGCAATGACAGCCAGAGGACAGGCCTTTGCTTACTCTTTCCAAGGACCAGGTAAGAAATAGCTAGTTTTTACCTTGCTTCTCTTTGTAACCCTGATCTCTTGAGTGCCTGTAAACCCACGTCTCAGCTAACTTCCACGATGTAGATCCAGCAGTCAAGCATTCCTTAGCATCTAATGCCAGAGATAGACCTGGAGCCATCCAACTTTCAAGCCTTCCCAGCAGTATCACCATCTTCTTCTAGTTCTCACTAGTTCACACTCTAGTACCTCTTGCCAAGCAGTCCCCAATGCCCTCAGATGCCAAAGCCAGGATTAATTAAACACAGCCCCCTCCCGGCTCTTAAAGAAACCATGTATCTTTCTACCTTAGAACGGAAACAGGTGGAGTCTGGGTTTATAATAATCCTCCAACTGTTATTTCAAAGTATGAATTCTTTTGATGCTACTGTCCTCAGCTGAAGTCCCTGAGTAACAGAAGCACATGACAGAACCCTTAATGTACATTGATATACGGTATTTGAAGTGCTGTTTTCCAGACGCACTGATTAAAACTCGCTGCTGCTGCTGCTGCTGCTGCTGCTGCTCAGTGAAGTAAGAAGAGACCTTAATCTGATGAAGGACAGAGTTGAGGTAGTAGCATCAGGCAGCTCAGTGGTTGGTCATATTCACTGCACAGATTCCTTCTGAAAATCATTCCCCTGAAAAACAAAAAAACCCCACACCAATGTTTCAGGTCCTGGATCATTATGTTCAGCCAGATGAGAAATGTTTCATGCAGTAGAAGCTGTTCTCTGTGGACTGTCACAGGTTAGGGTCAGAGCAGTCCCTTAGACCTATAACAGATGCTCTCTCTTAACCCCCCTCCCTCCCCAAAGGGGAAGAGAAAGGGAATCAGGGAGAGAGACTGAGCAATTAGAAAAGGAAACTGTAACAGCTATATTGAGAATGAAAATAATAATAATAAAAATGGAATATATACAAATATATAAAAAAACCAGTATCAAACCCAACCCTCCTCCCTTGATGGTAATTCCATCGCTGTCACCACTGATGCTGTGGAGCAGGCACTGGGGCAGTCCCAGCCTGGGCCCCGCAGCAGCCGGGAGCTGTGTTCAGGAGCTGGATTCTGGTACTGGGTTCAGGAACACACAGACTGGGATGGAAGGCAGAACAGACAGAGTCCTCCTTGAGTGTTGCAAGGAAGGAACCAGAAGAGAACTCTAGCCAAGCAAAGCTGGCAGAGTGGGCCAAGAGGGCAAGGAGAGGGGAGAGGAGCCACAGACCCTCCAGATCCCTCAGCTTCATACTGAATATGATGTACATGGGCTGGAATCCCTTGCTGGTCAGTTCAGAGTCCCCTGTCCTGTCCTCTCCTCCCTGCAGGTGCAGCCTTTTCCTTTCTGCACCCCCCAATGTGGTGCACAAGCTCCAGCAGTGGCCTTGGTCTGCACACCAACCCTTGGTAGTAACTCTAAACGTGAGGTGTTCTTACTGCTGGAAGCAGACACTGTCTGTGAGAACAGGCTGCTACCTTCAGAAAGTGCAGTTAGTTATAAAGAACTGAGCTGAAAAGTGAAATCACTGAACAGAATTAGTTCTTTTCTCACTCAAACCAGGACAGCTTCATGGAAGAGATGGGCCACGTGCCATGGTGAAGGTACATGGCATAGTGTGCAAGTCACCCAGGCACAAAAGTGTTACCTGGGAAGAAGCTCTGGCAGTCCCTAGTCCAGCCTCCCGTTTGAATGGAGGTATTGCCAGTGACAGAGGATGTCACCCATGGCTTTGTCTAGCAAAATATTCGGAAGCCTTTGAAAATTTGCCATAGCAAGAGTGCAGAGATAAAGTGGTAAATGACATCAGCCAGCTCTCCTGCAGAGATGATGGTTAAACGAACAGCTTTTGGATCAGATACCCCTTCACTCCTGGGCTGTAGTACCCTGTTGCAGACTGCGTTGATGGGTGCAGTGCCTCATGATGCTGGAGATGTGTCTGGGCAGTAAGGCAGAGCTTTGTTCTGGCAGGAGCTGTGCAGTCATTGAGGACACTCTGGAGAGCCCATGGCCTGGCTCCTTGGTGAAGTACACACGTGTCTGGACAGATGAGGAGTGCACGGAAACCACACAACAGTGCCGATGTACTGATAGGTGGTGAGCTCAGCCTGCAGCATGCTCAAGGTTTTCACTGGCAGTGGGACAAAGCAGAGCATGAAAGGAAGGTTTGGCAGAGGTAACAGGTTTGCTGCTCCGGTGTTTACCTCCCAGCATGAAGAACAGCACAGGAGAAAAACCAAAGCATGAGGCAAATAAAGGAAACCACTGCATGCACGACTAGCAGTGGGAAGTGGGCTTTCTGGTAGGCAGTTGCAATGACAGGCGTCCATGGAAGGACTTGAAAGCGAAGGCAAGGACCTTGTACCTGGCAGAGCAGGGAGGGAGGTGTGGAGGGGGATGTGAAAGATGGACTGTGCAGGAAAGCAGCAAGACAGCATGGTCCTTCAGGAAGTGATCTGGGCGGATGGTAGAGTGATGATGGTCAGATGAAGAGATACCACAGCTTTAGTAACACAGGCACATGACAGGGAGGACACAGCCAAGAATGCTGTCGGTGTGTGGGCAGGAGCAGAAAGACAGCACCGCTCAGATAGTAGACACGAGGGACATAAGGTACTGCCTGGACACAGGGGTTCAGGAGGAGAGCTGGGACAATGCTGGCTTCCAGGGTAAAACAGGCAGGACAGAGATGGCCCTGCTGATTGAGGGTACCCAAGATGGTGGAGATTAAGAGCTCTGAGCAAGTGATGTTTGGCTTGAACTGGCAGCTAATCATCCTGTGTCCCTGGTCAGAGCCATTGGGACAGATCCCATCAGTCCCATCCAGAACTGGATTATCAAGTGAGCAGGAGGGAAGAGAAGAGGAGGTTGAGGGCAGTTGGTGTCCATTAGCCCCTTGTTCATCCAGAAAGAACTGGTGCAAGAAAAGCACCTTGTCATGGAGTGCATCTTCAGTCCATCTGAACCACCTTAGGACAGTCTCCTGCTGTCAATCACTGCAAGGGTGCACATGCCAGACACACCAGGGCAGCAAGGACTGTACCCTCCTGCATCCCCACCACCTTCCACCCTTCCTGGTCCAGACTCTGCTCAGGTGTAGCCACATGCACTGCGGAAAGTGCCCACTCCCACTGACCTGTGCCACCTAGCAGCTCTCAGACACAGCCTGTGGGGCCAGGCTGTGTTGGTAGAGGTGCTGCTGATGTCTGGGCTGTGCAGGGAGAGGGGCTGTATGCACAGGCACCTGTATTGCTGGAGGGTGATGCTCCCTTTCTGACAGCAGCAGAAGGGATGTTGAGAGATATAGGCCAATTTCACAACAGGACCCAGCATGTCCCTGTCCTAGAAAAGAAAGGAGACAGCACCAGGAGAGAAGGCAGCTGGGATGGGCTGAAGAAACCCTTCCTTCACCCAGATTTTTTTCCACACAACGTCAACTGAGCAAGAAACATTGCTAAACCCCCAGAGAATTCCAAATACCTTTAGGTTTTTCCGTTGCCAGGAGGTTGAGTGATTCCCAGGGTAGAAACAGTGTCGCAAGGGCTGGCAGCCCAGATGCTGAATGGTGCTTTCACTTCCAGATCTTGCTCTGTGCCACATCCTTTAGTAATCTAGACCCTGCACAGCAGACACTCCTTCCTGGGGTTTCCAGCCAGCAAAGGTAGGAGGGGACAGACCAGGCAAGTAGAATTTCTCCTGTTACACCCTGTGCCATGTGGATGACATCAGAGTTTCTTCTTGCCCTGACGAAGGGAATGGGGTGTTACTCTCAGTGGGATTTTCAGCAGGGCTCAGCAACCACGCATAGCTCACAGTTTGTGAATTTGTCCCCTGGAGTTCTGGCCATAGCCCTGCTGCTGCACTGATGAAAGCCACTGCCTTCACCTAACCTTGCTGGGGGGGGGGTGTCTGCGTTACAACCCCACCTCCCACAGCATCCCTTAGAGGCAGCACCCAGCTTTCTGTCTCTATAGCACCTGGAGTGGCTTTCACCCACTCCCCAGTTCCCAGAGGAAGACAGGAGATTTCTTTACTAGAAAGTGTTACACAGGAGTCTTTCTATAATCCATTTAAGTCACTTCTCTTTGTCGTATATGTTTATATATATTTATATGCTCAGCAAATAGATGTGCATAGATTCTGCACTCAAAAGGCACCGCAGAAATGGCACCTGGCTAACCCACCAGCCAAGGCAATGTCTGACCCCAAGCCATCCTTGCCACAGTACCTGAGGGAGCCTTCTCCAGTGAGGAGCTTCAGCAGCTCTCAGGGGAGCAGGGAGATGCACGGCAGCACCTTTGCCAGTGACACCTCCTGGGATTGCATGTGATCATGTTGTAGCCAAAAGTGCTGGGGAGATGCAAACAACACAAGGATCCAGGTTTGCTCCTTCTGCTGCTTGTTCTGCCTGGAGCATGAGCCAGTGGTACCATGAGCATCTGATATCAGCAGCACATCTGGAGGCTGCCAGGCACATCCCTTGCTGTGAGCAGCTGTAGGAACTGAGTTGTCAGCCCTTCACTTTTCCCTGAACGTGACAGATGAACCCCCCCCTATCCCATGGATCAGCTGAATCCTTCACAGACCTCCAGCAACTGAACCCACCCACAGCAGTGCACACAAATTGGGGTCATCATGAGCAGACTCTTTCCCACCTCAGTGTCTCCAGCATCTTCTGGAAATGCCTATTTTTAATTTTTTTTTTTCTGGGACTTCCCTGAGACCTTTGCTTTTGGGGCACAGCTCTAGAGTCAGCTCTAACGTCAAGGTCTTTTTTCAGCAATGAGCCACTTGTTCACTCCTGTGAGGAGGTCCCTGCCCCAGGGTGTCTGTGCGGACAGTATTACACACACACACACACACACACACACACAACTGTTTGTAGTAAGCCAGCAAAACTCACACCGTGACTCTGCCAGCTGAAACACCAGCAAAGCAGAGCTGGGAATCACTTCCCAGCTGCAGGGCTGTATTGACTCTCAGAGAGTAACTTCTAGTACCTACAACCACATAATGAGTAAAAGCCTTGAACTGGAAATGCAAATAGACATATAATTTATATTTAATAAGGCAGTTAATGTACTGTGTGTCCAGTAAAGCACCATTCAGCTCCCATCACCCATTTACTGAGGTTACTCCACGTAATAAATTCCAAATGAGTGATAATGGCTGTATTTGGAATTAATAACTGTGCGTGCATACCTAAAGCCAGAGAGATGAGGGTACAGCAAGTGCTGTGCTTGCTGTGCAGACAGGGAAGTGGGCAGGCACAGGAGGACTTCAGAAATTTTATGTAATTGCCATCAGCTCCAAATGAATGAATTAATTGGCTCCCCTCACACCCTGGCAGAGGAGAACTGCTCTCGGATGCTGAGAAAACCAACACCATGTACAAGGGACTGATGAAAAGGAAAGATTGAAGAGGAAACATTTTCTGCAGTTTCAATTTCTGACATTTTTCAGTCACTGGATACATCTGTGCAGGTATCTCACTTCTTAGACTGTTTGCAGTTTGGAGGAGAAAATCTGTAATTTCAGACATCCTGGAAGAAAAATTGTTTAAAGAAACCTCAGTGAAATTAAGTCCTAAGGGGAACTGGGAAATATCAAATTCATACTGAAAAGAAAGGTTTATTTAAATGGATACATAAAATGGATATTAATTTAAAAAGAAAACACAATATATTTAATGTAAGTTATTGAACTATTTGTTTCAATAATATATTTAATTTTCAATACCTAAGTAAATACTTTTGGGGGGGAGAAGTACCAGATGAAAAATTTCAATTCCTTTTAAGATCTCCGTGCTTCTCTAGCTCAGTGATTTGCTGTTTCGGACACAGACTGAGCCCCTATCACTTCTTTTTGTAATGAAATATGATTTTTGTCCCAAGTATTATTGTCATTGTCTTCCACACCTTTGTCTGCAGCTGGCAGCTCCTGAAGACAAACAACCACCTTGAGAGTCACGTGTGCATGGGAAGGCACCGGCCTCACTGTGCACACTCATGCATCTTCATGGCAAGTAAAGGGTAGGGGAGATCCTCAGCCTGAGCAAACATGAGGTCAGGAATATTTTAGGAAGACTGATAGTCATCTTCTAGCTTTACTGCTGGCTACCTGGGGGTTTGAAAAGACCAAGAGTCACCCAGCAGATCATCTCAGGGCTTTTAACCCAGGGCACATAAAGGACTTCAGAGAATCCCAGAGCTGGTAGAAAGGGTGTCTGGAGGTTCTTAGTCTAACCTGTTATCACCAACAGCATGGCTTAGTCTAGTCAAGTCTTTAAAAGTCATAAAATCATAGATTCATTGAGGTTGGAAAAGACCTTTAAGATGAAGTCCAACCATTAACCCAGCACTACCAAGTTCACCACTGAACCATGTTACTAAGCACCATGCTACACCTCTTTAAACCCCCCCAGGGATGGGCACTCCACCTCTGCCCAGGGCACTCTGGGCCAGCCCTTGACAACCATTTCAGAAAATAAATTTTTCCTAATGTCCAATCTGAACCTTTCCTGGTGCAATTTGAGGACATTTCCTCTTGTCCAGGAACCCAGCCTGAAGATATCCTCATCCTGCAGCCCAGCTCACATCTGTTCCCACACACTGTCCCCATCCAGGACAGACTGAACAGCCAGGACCTGATGTTCACCAGCTGCAGCTGGGCTGTGGGAAAAAGTCAGGACAGGGTTCAACTATGCAGTTTCTAAAGGGTTAATAAAGCAGGGCCTGCCCTGCACTGCCCAAGCTCTGCTGTCTGCCCTTTCAAGCTCTGCTGGAACTCAATAGGACCGTGGATTTCCCCCAGTCCCTTGCACACCTCCTGCACTTTGCAGTGGATCCTCACCTCATACCTCATCACTGTCTCCCCTGGAGAACCAGGAGCCAACAGGGCTACAGCCAGGAAGCATTTGCTTAGGCAAGCCAGAGACCTCCTCCTACCCAGAGCAACCCCCTTGCATCCTGTTCCTCAGTCCTTGCTCAAGCCCTGGCTGGCAGCCCAGCCTAGCCCAGCACACAGCCCCACTTGTAGCTGAGCCCTGTAAGGGCTGCCTGGCTGGAGAGGCAGGCAGATAAGAGCTGAAAAGCCCAAGCCACATGGAGATCATCTTTGCCAGCATCAGCTAGCAGTTCAAAAGGCAGGCAGCCTTTCTCCTTCCTCTCAGACTCCTTCTGTTTCTTTTAAGCACAAAAACAGCACACCAAAAAAAAGAAAGAAAAAAAAAAAAGGGGGGGGGGGGAAGAGAAAAGAAAGGGGTGACTTCCAGCCAGGAAC
>WUAM01000323.1:6625229-6644186 GCA_024336885.1 Actenoides hombroni
GGGCCCCGCAGCAGCCGGGAGCTGTGTTCAGGAGCTGGATTATGGTACCGGTGCAAGTGAAAATTGCACAGCCAATTTGTCAGTTCTGTCTTACATGAGTTGTACATTTTGCATCTGACCATCAGGACATTCCTGATGTTTCTTCCTCTCAACTGAGAAACAATCTTCCTACACACCTTTCAAACAGGAAAAAACCTACCACTTGGGAGAATCAAGCAAAGTCAGCCAGTGCAGTCCCTCACTCTGCCCTTCTTGCTATCAGCTGATGTTCCCTTTCACACACACTCTCTTCTGTAGTTCTATGCAACTGTCAGAACAGGTTGCCAGCATAAGTGTATTAAAAGAAAATTTGTGCTAGGTTTCCCTTTAGTTCGTTCTATTTCCCTCTTAACAGACATACTGCTACAATATAAGCTTACTCCAGGTTACCTGTTGAGGTGGTGGTGGTAAACAAATTTACTTTATGCTTGAAGGGCCAGGAAAAACTCTGTGGGATGTTGAAAGGTGGGGCATTGAGATACCACCCTTTGAAAAAAAAACCCTATACTCTCAGTCATACTCCAGTGGATGCCAAGTTTATCTTAAAATCTTTATCTTTACCTCCAACTACAAAGTGGCCAAAGCACTACCTGTAGGCCACTGTGAGAGAAGCCACTGAGCCAGTTCACATGTTCCATTTATGGTTAAATGAAAAATTGTAAGAAAAGTGGGGGTCATTTTTCTCCACCTTGACTCTTTTGATGCAGTGAATGTATCAGCAGCAAAGCAAAACATTTGTAAATTCTGGTTTATTAAAGTAGGTGAGCTGGCAGACTGTCTTCATTTGGATAATGCAGAGGTCGTGCATTCCTCTGTAAATACCTCTTTTAGAAGGCTCTGGGAATGTATATTTTCATGTGCACATAATTTTTTAGTGCTCAAGGAAAAGCAGTGCTTGAGTTAAGTCTCATATGGAAGAGCAAACTGGCTCACAATTTTCTCAGCTAAGTTTCCCTTCGTCTTCAGACACCACAATTAAAACTGTTTCAATTAATCAATAGTCTCAACTGAACAACTCATCCAATCAAGGGGCCAAATAATCAAACAGGACAAGACTGATACTCAGCTGCCACTGCTCTGTGGTAAGTATCCAAGATAAATTCTGAGCCACAGCACGGCATTAACTCCCTCTGTGACTTGGACAATTCCGTTCACTGCAGTGCCCAAGTTTAACTCTAAACGGGCACATCGTTTGCTCCTGGAGTGCTTCAAGGCAAAATAAGGAAGTTTTTGCATAAAGGGTGCAAACTGTAACCTTGTTTCAATACTCAGAGGATTAGCAGAGCCTGTTTTAAGAAAGATGCAATGATGACTCAATCAGCCTTCAACTGAGAGATGCAAAGAGATATCGAGTGAAACGGGTGGAAGGAGATTCAACTTTCCCTTCATACAGATAGCATGGATTCACAGCTGAATACCTACAGTTGAACAGCGAGATAGAATTAAGAGGCAAACATTTATTTAGAAAAACTAACTAATAGGCCAAGTTAAAAGAGAATTCCAATGTTTCTTCTGTCTGAAATTGGAGCACAGGATTTCTGGATATTGTGTAGTCAACACTGACATTTTGAGGCTGGATTGGACCCAAGTATGAAAGCAGACAGGGTTATGAGTCAAGATGCATTGCTGGGGTTCATCCTGCTGACAGTCCATCTTGAATTACCCACTGCCACAACCCTCTGGTTTTACTCTGTACTAGGAACGTTATGCCAACAATGTAGCTCATGGAAATGGCAGAACAGTCCAAGGAGGTTACCACATGGACAGCCTTCTTTTTCATGTTACAGCAAAACTCTAGAGTTGCAATTCACAATATTTTACTGAACTCTAGTGACAGCTTGATAATTTCATTGTTCTGCTTGCTTGTTTGTTTGCTCTTGTGTACAGGCAACAGTAGGATGCTGAGACTGAAAATAGGAATGATGAATCTGTCTTACAAGGGTAAAATTGTCAAAGTAGAGTAATTCTAAAACCACAGTTCTCATATGAGCTGTACTTGCTACATTTTCCTAAGATTTTCTGTAAAAATTCCTCAAAATAAAATAATTTTGATAATCCAAAATATTCCAAATACTGAAGATCCAAATATTCCTTTGGCAGCTTCTTCTGCCAACACCAGAAATTAAGATACAATCCCACGTGAATCAGACCTTTAATTGGACATATCCATAGTCCTAATCTTAAAGAAATACCTTTCAGTCTTTTATCAGAAGGGAAATGAAAATGGTGTGGTTTTGCAAATTGCTCATTCGTTCACTAAGGACAGAAGGAACAGCCCACTGACTCCCCTTCCCCCTTACACAGCATGTTCAAAGGACAGTGAAAGTCAGAACTGCTAAGCAATAAGCAATCACAAATAGAAAGGCCTCACTTACTGGATGCGCTATAGTTTGGGTAAACAACTGTGCAAATACACCTCAGGTCTGCACTCCCCTAGAACTTAGCACTTCTGCCTGAACAAAGCCACCACAGGGAAATAACACCTGCACGGCCCAACTAAACCAAAGGTCCCGTCTTGGGTTAGTCTTAATCAAGTACAAGTTCCCAGAAAGCCACACTCACCATTAGTTGATTTCTGAACTCGGAACGGTAACCCCTTCAGTGGGGCAGGGAATGAGGTCAGGTATCGAAAGCATTATCCTGGGAGAAAGCATGTCCTTATTTTATGCTGCAGTGTATTTATTTATTTCCAGACCCGTTTTCCTGACACCGTCACTGGTGAGGCAGCTCTCAGTAGCTAAGGAGGCCAGCCTGGGTGGGCAGCAACCGTTCTTTCATGTTTCCATCCGTGATGACTGTTCCTTTCGTTTCCAGTTACTGCAACTAAACTGTGCAGACAGCTCACTGAAACACCTCATAACCCTAATGAAACCATACTGCAGAAATTAATGAAAAATTAGGGGCTCACTTCGGAAGAAACCAATGCTTCCGTGAGTGATCTAAGTCTGAAGAGGTAATGCAACAGCTGGGGAGATCAGGGTGTAACTAGAAGAAGGGACAAAAGATTTGGAGAAAAACTTGTGAAAATGCAGAATTAGCCCTTGACAGAACTCTCTGAATTTCCCAGGAAAGGAAATTACCCAGGCTGGAATGAAATTCATAGGTCAAAAGCAAATCATAGGGTGAGTCACGGAGAAAAATGGACAGCTAAATAAATATACCAGTAAGGTACTTTGCAGAAAGCAAATAGGATTGTTTGCACAGGATGGCCTGGACAGAGCAGTTTCAGCTTTCAGGTTTTTTTGTATTAAGGTGTTTCACAAAATTACTTCAAGGACATTGGTAAGTCAGCAACATATTTTTGAAACACTATTTAAAATGCAAGTTTAATACTGTGACTAGTGTTTGCTAGAAAAAGAAAACAGGATTTTGTCCCTCCAAAAGACAGGCACAAGTTTCAGGGAACAAATTTGTAGGCTTACAGTAAAGTAATTTGTAAGCTTACTCAGAGAGTACTGAGCAGGTGGAGCTTCCAAACTTTCAAATTCCCTGGCCCAGAGTGACTTAATGAGCAACACACAAGCTCGTGGATTCTACCTTGTTTCAAACAAAAGCAAATTTTGAAGCAATAGTGATCCACCACTTATCAGAACAGGATTATGGGCCAATTTGCAGTCATCCTGGTTGATGTGTTTACCAGGGAGCAGACAATCAGGTTGCTAAAAACCCTGTAAAGACTCAGGTATAAGCCCTTAAACCTATACACTGTTTTGTTGGTGGTTTTTGTCCCCTCCCCCCTCCATCATATGTAGAATGGAATAACGTAACATCATCACCATATTCATAATACAATAAAAATAATTTCCCTCCATCTGGATCACATGTTCCAGCCTAAGTCATCAATCTGTGCTACTTTAGAAGGCTTGTTCATCTGTAGGAGAACTACTTGTGGTCATTTTGCAGCCTTTATTATTTAACGTGACAGCCCAGTTGATCAGGAATTCAAAGGACAACAAAGAGCTACAGCTAACTCCAAGGATAACAAAGCATGTATTTTCACCCTTATATTTGTTAGTACAGATGCCACTGCAAAATGCCTTTAAAAATCAAAATTCCTACCCCTTAAACACACTACTGAGGGTCTGAGAAGGGTTTTAAATGCACATGCACACAGCACATGATGAAACTGGTACAGAGCACACAGAAATGCCTGCAGCCGTTAGCCACAGAAAGCCAGATCAGATTCTGCCCTCATTTATCCCCACCTAATCTTCCTAACGAGAATCAAACAGGGTACGAACTTGCACAAGAGGGAGGCTTAGAACAGGTAAAAGTATTATTCAAAGCTGAAAAATGAAGTATCTCTTGAAGTTCTGAAGCTTTCTGGCAGAAGAGGAAAAGATATTTAGGTCTTTTGTTATATCAACTTCAGAATCAATCACTTACTTGAAAAGTACTTCATTGCATAGTTACCACCTGCAAATATCCCTTATTTTCATTAATTGGTAGATATAGAAGTATCTATATCATCATCAGAGTTGGTTAGCATCATCATTTGCACATGAAGATACATAAAGTTTAAATAAATTGAGAAAATATCTTACATTTTGCCATACCATTTCACTACTGCCTCAAACCTAACAAGCAACAGTTCACAGTTCTGATAACTGTGCAATAAGAAGCAATGCTAAAAAAATACCTTGGTATTTCTATGGCTCGAAGCATCAGTAGCCACAGCCGTTTTAAAATCAATTTTTTAACTGCTTGCTTTATTATCAGAAAAAGTGAATATACTGAGGTCAGCGTAATCTTTTTTTTTTTCCTAATGAGATGTATAATTTTAACAATGAACGAATTTTGGAAAAAGTGATACCTAATATGCTGTTGAAAAGCAAGTGTTCTATGAAACCGTGCACAGTTCTATAGTAGGCTTTTCTTCCTTCCCATTATTTTCTGGTTTGTCATATTTTTTTGAAAAAAAATAAAACAAAACAAACAAACAAAAAACCACAAAAAACCCAAACAAACCCACAAAAACCCCACAAAAAACCAAACCAAACAAACCAAAACCAACGAAACAAACCAAAACCACACAAAAAACCCCAACCAAACCCCCCCCCCCCCAAAAAAAAACCCAGTTTGATGGATCTTGGTTTTATAATCCATTGTAAAACTGCTCTATTTCTGCATTGCCTTAGATCGGACAAACCTTTGATATAAACTGCATTGTCTTGTGGTAATTATTTAGATCATGATTTCCTGATCTGGTCTGTGCATCCTGTGTATCGGATCAAAAGAGTGCATTTAATGTGCATCATCCCAGTCAGTTCTTAGGCACAGTGCACATCTGAAATAAAGAGACTTCAGGTTCCCTCAGGCGAGAAATGCTAAGCCTCAGCTGCTGTTCTTGGAGGGAGGCTAGAGCTGCGCTGAGGAGGTGTTCAAAATGGTTGTGTATTCCCGCGATGCGGTCGCTGGATGCATTCCCGTACACGGCCTGTGAGGCACTTTGGGGCTCTCGTTCTAAAGGCTTCGTCAGCCGCTGCCAGTCGAGGCCCCGCGCACGGAGAGGCGCTGAGAGGCGCCGGGAGGGGCTGCGCTGCCCCCGCGCTCCCGAGCGAGGCGCCTGTCCCGGGTGCTGACGGGGACACCGCCCGGGCCGCCAGGACCCGCCCGCCGCGCAGCGCCGGCAGGGGCCGAGCAGCCCGCCCGTGCTCTCCCCATTCCCCGCACCGCGCCCCGTCAGGGCAGGCGGCGCTGCTGGAGTTGTTCCGCGTGGCTCTCCCGCGCCCGCCCGCAGCCTGCCCCGCTCTGGGTGTTTGCGGCCCTGTGGAAATCCAGGGAGGCTCCAACGGGTCAGCGCAGGGGTTTGGGTGTCTCAAAGCTTGGGAAGAGGGGTTTTGCCTTTTTTTTTTTTAACACACTCATGAAACAGTGGCTCAGTCATCGCACTGAGAAAACATCTGTCTTGCTGGAAGATACTTTTGGGAGCGTAATATGTATCAGAAAAAAATCGCACAGCACCACTGACTAGGAGGCGTTATGTAGCGGGTAGCACGGCTCGTGACAAAACCAAGCCGTATGAAGCTACCGCAAGGCTAAGAACCTTGAATTCGGGGGGGCAATTACGTTGTGCTGTGGGTTTTTAAGGACTGCCTTCCAAACCCTCTGTCTCCTCTTGGGCTGCTGCTTTAAACTTTTCCACTCGAGTAAAACAACCGTTACCGATCAACACCAGCACACCACGGAGGGGAAAAACTTCACTTTTAATACGGGGAAGTCGGGAGTTTCACAGGTGTTTGGGCGGTGAGTGAATGGGGTGTGATGGCTCCAGGCTCCCAAAGCGCTACAGCACGTGCTTAAGAGCTTCTGAGCGAGCAGGACACCCACCCGCTCCCCTCCAGCCCCTCCCGACCGTCAGCAGACGAAGAACCGAGTCCTTCGCGGAGAGCGCCTGGAAGCGGGGGCAGCACCTGTCTCGCGCACCGCCTTCCAGAACGTTCCGGGTCCCTCCGGAAGGAGCAGCTTCCCCCTCCCCGGTCCCTACCGCCGCCATTTCTGCCCTCGCCGCGGCCTTGAGGGCACCCAGACGCGTAACGCCCGGTGCCCCCCGGATACCTGCTCCCCCGGCGCTCAGCCGAGCCGCTCCCCACAGCTTTGTGTCACCTTCCTGCTCTGCCACCAAGAAGTGATCTCTGTTCACAAACGGATTTCTTATCAGTGTTCTGGCACCGCAGACGGCGGTGTCTCGGTTAACGGTAAACACCCTCACAGAGCCCTCCTCGCCCGCCTGGGGCCCCCTTGCGGAGGCCCCGGGGAAGCCGCCGCGCCGCGCCGGGGGCGCCCGGTGGGCAGCGGCGCTCGGGGCACGTCACGCCCGCTCACGGCGGTGGTGGCGCCCGCTCTAAAAGCTCCGCTGCGCCAGCGGCGGCGCTTCCCTCCCCTCGGGAGTAGGGGTTGGCGGCGGCGCGGCCGCCTCTCCCGTTGCTCCCAGCCCCTTCCCCGGGACCGCCCTCCGGCTGCGGGAGCGCAGCCCCGCCGAGGGGGGGGAGGGGAATGGCGGTTGGTGCGTGTGACCGCAAGCGCCATCCGCTGAGGGCAGCTGCGGCTCCCGCGCGGGCGGAGGCGTTCCCCCCGCCGGTCAGCTTACGGGTGCCTGGCTTGGGCGGTGCGGCCAGCCCACGCCTACCCACACCCGCCCGCCCAGCCCGGCTGCGGCGCGACACGGCAAAGCGGTGCGTGGCCGGAGGTAGCGGTGAGCTCCCGGTCGGCCTAGAGTGGCTGGTTGCGCTACCCGAGGTCCTACAAGAGGGCAAGGTGGGTCGCGCCGCGGCGCTGAAGGAAGCAGCAGCGCTGGCGCCAGAGCTGAGCTGGGTCACGCAGCGCAGAGGCGGGGGCGGCGGGTGCCGCCTGAGCCCCGCCGTGCCCCGCGGTCCGCGCCTGCGGAGAGACAGAGCAGGCTGCCCGCGCTCTCCGGTTACGAGGTCAGCAGAAAAGCCTCAGCGGCAGCACGGCACAGGCGCTGTGCTTGCCAACGGCGGCTTGCAAGCGACGGCTGTACAGTGGGAGCCACTTACTGTCTGTAAAAGTCTCCTTGCAGGTTTGAAGAGTTTCTCTAGCGGAAAACGAGTAGATGAGTCATTTGACTGAAGTCTTAACTTTGGAAAGGCTGCTCCATTTGAGCTTAAATCTTGCATCCCTGTGCGTGTGGGCATATGCACGGGGTCACTGTGCTACAGCAGCGTGGTGTGGTGATCCTTGAGGAATCCGTGCGATGAACGAGTTACGCTGACGGCACAGGATCCCTCTTCTAAGCCTTGTTGTACATTCATTGCACTGTGTCAAACCTCGGTCTCTCTGGAGGCAAGCCAACACCACAGAGGTCCTGTGACATCGATGTCACAGCTCAGTCCCTGCTCTATGCGGAGCTGACAGTGCTCTGCACATAGCCCCTTTAGCCTTTTTTTTTTTTTTTTTTTCCGGTGTGTTTGGGTTTGTTTGGGATTTTTTTCTTTCACTGTTTCTCCTGTAAGACAAAGCAGTCAATTAGGATCCCCTGCAGCATGGCACAAATTACAGTAGTCGCAGGGTTTTTCCTGGATTCAGCTCAGAGTTGAAGAAGAGTGCTGAAAACAGAATGGCAACAGTATTTGCAACTTTCTGGTTCAAGTACCTGTACTAGAAACTGAGCCCTGAGTTTTGATCCAGTTGCTGCTGTTGACTGATTTTGTGACATAAAGCTGGTAACCTGAGTGCTGTGACTGCGTATGTAAAAAGGACATGGTAACAGCTATAGGTGTTTAGGCATTCTTTACTTTAAAAAAAAAGAAATTTGATATCTTGGCCAGGTAGGTGCTGTCGAAGTGTTAAATGTTATGTGCTGTAGTGGGTGCCTTTAAAAACAGAGATTGAAATGCTAGTAAGGTGAGAACTTAGTAACATACACGTCTTTTTTTAATACAGGGGCAGAAAAGCGTAAGCTGTCTTGGACAGGTACCTTTTCCTCTACCCTTGGTAGCCTGTCCCTTCACAGGTGTGATTTACAGTTAAACATAGCAGAAATCTTCACATCTTTTAAAGACTGAGTCTGACCATGCTATGGTGTACAGGCAGTCTGTTGTGGTAGTGAAAAGAAGTCAGGGCAGGGGAAAAGAAGGCCACTTATCTGGGAAAAAAGTGTGAAATACAATTTATCTGTAATGGTGAAAGTAGTCATGGCAAAGGAACTAGAAGTGAAGATAAACAGCAAATTTGATTCATGGGTAAGATGATACTGGCATCAGCAAATAGCCCAACAGAACAGAGTTTGATCTGCATTTCTGAAGGCATTGTATTGCTGAGAAGAGGGATGATATTCCATCATTATCTTGCTTTAGCATATCTCCCCAGCAATGCTATAATCCGTTGGGACCCACAAAAGACATTCCTAGAAAGGTATTGACAAAGCAGAATTTGGTGAAGCTGAGTGGGGTAGAAAATTTAGCTTCAGAAAGATGAAAATACAGGACTTAGGGCAACTTGGTAAAGGGACTAAGAGGAACTCAAAAATACAAAGCTTGTGGGAATTTAAGGATTTTGATTAAATGGATGAAACCAAGCTGTACCTGGAAGTACAAGTAGGAATAGCTCAACTTAGTTCAGAGCTCAGCAGAGAAGGAGATAGCAATGAACTCTTTTGCATTGAAGAATAGTCTTGCTTTGGAAGCCATACTGAATTGTGCTGAACTTGTGGGAAAAACCTTTGCTCTTGGTAATTATATATTCAATCTGACATTAGCAAAGTAGGAATTCAGAGCTGAAGAGCTTTTACATCGCTACCGTGTCAGCTTCAAATTCTTTAGCACTGATTAGCCAATATATAGCAAATATGTGCTCTTCTGTCTTGTGGATTGCAGTGATCAGTCCCCAAGTACAGCTGTTGTTTCCTCACTATTCCACATGGAATATAATTAACTTGGGTTAATTAAAATTTTTTGAAAACTCCAGGATTGCATATGTCAGACATCTGGTACAAAGCTTGGGTTTTGTCTTCATGCATGCATCTAGGTGAGTAGGTTCTTCACACGTTCCCAATCCATTCTGCTCGCCTTTCCACTCTTCTGAAAGTGCAAAATGTGTCTACAACTTGCTGAAAACCTTTTTATACAAGAAATTATAGTTTATTCCTCTGCAGAGCAAGTTTTTCATTTGCCTAAAGAAAAACATGAAGTTGTTGAACCCACGACATTGCATGTGTCTTTTTATATGCCAAGGATGCATATGTCTGTTGCAGATCAGAAGTGAGAGGCTGGAGCAGTCTGCTGAAATGCTTGCTGATAAACATGATACAACCTTGTTGCTGCAGTAACAGCAATTCAGGGCTCTTCTATAAACACATCTACCACTGCAGCTAAAATATAACCGGTGAGTAATGTGCCTAGCTTAATGAAAGAGTAGGAACTTGAACAATTGGAATTTCCATTACTTGCTTCCTTCCACCTTAATTTAGCATTGGTACTAGGTTTTTTTATTTCATTCACTTAATGGCTCTGCACTCCCAAGCATGCGGTTGTAGCTGTCCGAACGTCAGTTCACTCTGATACAATGTGGTCTCCTGGCACATGGGAATTGCTCCCGCTAGGGTAACATCTCTGAGGAAGCTGTGGAAGGATGGCTCTGCTCAGGCGCTGAGGCATTTGCTGGAGGTGGCAGCACTCTGCTGTGGAGCTTAGAGAGCCTGGTACCCATCCAGCTCCCTCACAACTGTTCCCATCAGTCAGCTGGGGACAGCTCTGGGGGGACCTGGTGAGTTCTGGACAATTCTCTGCTTTGATATCTGTAGAGAAAATGTCACCCTGCTCCTAGAATATGTTTTTGAAGGTCACTCCTTACACCAGTGACCTCATCTGACTTAGCATAGCTTCAGTCTGAAGGGAGGGAACTATAAGCAAGTCATAGATTTTGACATATCTAGAGAATGTAGGGAAGAAGGCATATGGGGAGAAATAAAATACTGTTACTTGAGCAAACAAAAAATGATTTTTGAAACAGTCTAACAGGCAGTTATGTAAAGCAACTTAAACCTAATCTAAATGTCACAAACTTGTGAAAACAAGGGGTTTGTCTATTATGTACACACAGTTTATTTAATCCTCAGGCTTTTCAGGAAGTTTGCACTGGTAGCTGTGATAGCACTGTACCTGCTGCTCCAGTCCAGCTCCTGGGTTTGCTCTGTGTGTTCGACACGGTGAGAACACACATGTCTTTCAACTTTGAAAGCAAGGCAGGGTTGAAATAGTCATCTGTGTGGATCACTGGCTTTCTTATTTAGAGGCTGACTGTATTAAAAGGCTGTAGAAGGTGGGACCTATGCTAAAAGTTTCCCCAGCAAATGAAGCTGTGACTGCAGCATGAGCTTCTTTACTGTTTGCGCTTCATTACTAGGCATAGAGGTTTCTCTGGACAGGGAGAATGGAAACAAACACAGGAGGGAAAGGACTTAGAGAGGCTTGGATAAGGGAAACTGTGGAATATTTCTACTCTCAAATGCATGTAGTAGTGATAGTGCAGGCACGTGAAAGAGTTGTGGTCCTGTTGTGTTGAAGGGGAACATTGGCCAGGACACTGGTTCTCTACACTTCCTTTTAAAAAGTGCTCGGCTGTGCTGAATGTTCATGCAGACACAAGTGACCTCAGTTTAACATTTCAATCAAATGACAGTGCCCCTAATGAGATTACCACGCTAGTTTCCTAGCACACCAGCCAGCCTGAAGGATCTCATAGATCCTTTCAGATATCCTAAACTGATAAGCAAATGGCATGTTACACATCTGAAAGTAGGATAGAAGCACATAGTGTTTGATTAAACAGCATGTCTGTTTCTGAATATTTAGCTCTGTTCAGCTTGCTGTGCAGTTTTATTCTGTTCTAGGTTTTGCTTCCCTCCCCCTTTTTTTTTTTTATTTTTTACTCAAATGACTGCAGATTTAGATATAGGAAAGTAACATACACAGAATTCATGGCCCATAAAAATATACCCTCTCTTCTAATACTTTTTTCTGTGATACCATCTTTACTAGTGAAGCAATGACTTGCTAAGTTTATCTTACTCTTGTTTTTATTGCATTCTCCTGAATCTTTGAAATAGAGCCAAGAGAGAGCACTGAAAAACAACAAAGAATTCCTAGGAAAAGGAAAGGAATAGTGCATTGAGAATTTACCTTCAATCTTTTGTGTGTGCATGTGACCTTTTTTTCTTTTTCAAAAAAAAAGTACAGTACTAGTGTTTAGAGAGAGATCTACGAGGTGAATTGGCAGGCCCAAAAATTCTGACATTTGAGGTGGCACAAGTCAATTTTGTCTCCCTTCAGAGTCATCATCCAAACATCACTGGTTCTGGACCCGCATAGAGTAGGTTACAAATTATGTCAGTGTAAATGTGCCCTAGAGGTATTTGAGACATCAGAAACTCATCTTCTTTTCAAGTTGTGTCTAGCTATTTGATTTAGTTATGGTTTGGGACAGTTCTCCTGGCTTAGCGTAGCTTTCATTCAAATCCTTGTGAATTGCTGTGGTTTCATTTGGACCTCTGACTAGAAACACGGTTGTGTGGGCTAGTCTAGTGTCTATGCAGACCTTAATTATTCCCTTGTACAGATGGCTTTTCTGCCACTGTGAATATTAACCAAGCACTTACATTGCCTCATGATTTTGGAAAATTGTTGACCTTCTCCTCGGATAAAGTGTTTGCTCTTTGCCATTTCACCATCAGTTTTTTTATCATGTTTTAAGGTAGGCATGTGGACAAGAGTGACCTATTATTAACATTCAAACTGAGCTACCTTACTCTAGTGCATTGTGTGATTTTGTTTGTCCAAAATTTGTGGTTTTGTAACAAGGGTCATAAAGTTTTATTGGGCACCTGACAACTGGAATATAACTTTGAAAAATCAAAGAATGAATTAAGGAAGCAGTTAGCTAGCTATTTGTATTCTTCACCTTCCACTTAAATGTCGTGCCTTTAGAAGACTTGTGTGGAAATAATGAGGTAGGTGTGTAATGAAACTCTGCTTTTGCCACAGAAATTAAATGATGATTACAAATAATCCATACCTCTTTCTGCATTCAAAGAAAATAAATTTTCCATTGAGAAAGCAAGGGCTATGGAACCAAGAGCCATACATGACATTGTGGAGATTTTTTTGTGGTGCTAAATGCATGTAGTGCATTTACGTCATTTTAACAAACCAATGCAAAAGAAAGCAAGGACATTTTTGGTGCTTTTCCTGCTACATATAGAAAGACCTATGTAAAAAGAACTTCTTTCTAGAACAGTATATATCACAGCTGCAATAAACATATGTTCTAAAGCAGAAGTTACAAATGGCTATGTAGTTGTTAACAGGTTAGTAAAGAGATTTGAGTGTTTGGGATTCTAGCACGTGATTTTGTTTATTTGATTACAAACTGTATTTTGCCCATAAAATAACTAGGCATGAAGAGGGGCTTGAGAAGCCTAGAAGGATCTGTCCCCTTGCCTGGGGGCTATATTAGACCTCTGAGTCATGAAGTCTTTGCATAGCAGGTGTCTGGTTACAAACCTTTTATGGGCTCTACTCAGCTGGGATATCAGGATCTGCATTATAGCTCCCATCTATTCTTAGGTGATATCAGAGCAGGACTGAACAGGCAAGGCAGAATGAGAATTGCTTTCAATATATAAAACTCTTCCCTTTTCTCTTTTTTTTTTTCACACTTTCTCTGTCTACCCCATCCTTTTGTTCTGCAGTGCCTTTTTGCCTTGTGAAAGAGGTACAAAATGGCTTACAGCGTGACTCTGAATGGACCTGGACCATGGGGCTTCCGACTGCAAGGGGGCAAGGACTTCAACATGCCCTTGACCATCTCCAGAGTAAGTGAGGCAAAAAACCTTGTTGAGCTTGTTTAGGCTGGAAAATGGAAGTGAACTAGTCATGTACACTCTGATCTGGCCTAGCAAAATAGGGGATCTTTGCAGCTAAATCTGAAAAAAAAAGAATATAATATGGACTTTAAATATACCGGTTCAAGGTACGACCTGGCATTGGTGATGCCTCAGGAAGACAGTTCTGGTTAGTATATTTTTAAGAATGACATCACTCTCTCTTTTAAACAAGCCTCCAGTCCTGTTTTGTGCAGTGTTGTCTCTCTGCTGATGACAGCACACTGGTGCTGGCCATTTGGGCAGAAGGGAGTAGAACAACTATGAATGGGCATGTAAAATTATATGTCTAGAAAATAAGCATGTAAATATGTGAAGTCTAGGTATTAAAACTGGACAAAGGTGGGGATACAGGTCCTGTCTTTTGGGAGGGAGCAATAGCTGGATGAAAATTAGGTATGTCAAGCAGAAGGCTCAATAGTGCTTAAATTATGGCCTTAAATTATGCATAAGCCTTCCATTTGCAGCTGACAAGCAGCATGTGATTTAATAATTAATTACCTGGTGTATCTGTGAATTACAGATTAGTCCATCTATTTCCTAACTGTCTTTTGGGTTTTTTTTTTAAGAGCGGTATTTTAAGGTGTTGCAGTGGAGTACTCTTATTGCCTGAATTAACTTAGTTTCTTAAAAGTTTTTAACAATAGATGGTTTCCAAGAAATTTGTAAGAAATTCCCTTTGCTACCCTTCTCATATCAAACTAGATAGTTCTATGTAACTTCTGGTTTGGGAATTCTGCTTTCCTACTGCCTCTTGCAACTCCCTCCTTATTTTGCAGGGCAATGACAAGAGAGGTTACTTACATAACCATGTTTAAAAGGAATACCAGAATGATTTAATCAGACAAACAGAATGCGAACAAAACGTCTGCTTCTGTTTTTTTTCCCAGAAAAAAAAAGCCACCGATAGTACTTTGAAAACTGTTTTTTTTTCCACAATGAAAAAATGATGTCTGTTAGGTTGTGGGTACGAAATTGGTAGACCTCCAACAAGCATGATTCAAAGTCATCAGTGAGAATCTGAAATTGTAACTATGCTATTTCACATTCATACTGCAAAGTCCTGTATAATTTATCTCTCTTATTCTTATGTACAATATTCCTTTCTTTGAAGACAGAGATGCATTTACCTTAATACTAAGTCCTATGATGAGAGGAACTTTTCGTAACCCCTTTTGCAGAAGTGGTGTAGTAATTGAAGAGAATGCTGATTAGCAGCGGGATTAAAAGCAAAGAAGCAAGAAAAAACAAATAAAACCAAACCAGAACCCTGCCCACAAAAATAAGCTCACTTAATAAATTTATACCAATTTCACTACGGTAAATAGTTTTGGTATTTCTTTCCTTATCCCCCCCAAGGTAAGTACAGAGAGGTGCCAACGTACTTCCGTAGACATTTTTATGACACTTTCCAGACTGCACTGTGTGGTGTTGATTACTTTTTTAAAAGTAATTCAGTCATACCTAGAAGCTGTCAGTCAAGGTCTGGGGCTGTGGCACTTGCACTGTATATGACACAACCAGAAATGAAACAACAGTTGTTTCACAAAGAACTCCTTGTCTTGGATTATAATCTCTGAAGGTATACTTCCTATGCCTGAAGGCTCTATGATTCTCATGGGGCTTTTGAGAGGATATGACGAGCAGGAGTGAAACTGCAATGGCTGGATCCCCAGAGGTGTGGAGGAATTGCTTTTTCACACAGATGGCTGCATTTCCAGCAGTAGAAGTGTCAGAAAGCACTGCTAAATGTTTTGAACTCTTTCTCATCGAGGCCCATTTTAAAACTGGGAGCACTGTTTTAGGATGGCATTGGATTTTGTAGCCTGCCTTTGGGGTGAGAAACAGACATTGGTAAATGAACGTACCCTCTTTCAGGGGGAGCTGGAGTAGGAGTGCCTGCTGGTCGTGATATTTTCTAATTGGTACACAGTGTAATAAATGGCTTTCGATGACAATACTTTTAAAGGCTGTTTTTTCTTTAGCATCTTTCACACAAATATGTCTCCTAAGAGATCAGATATTCCCCTTAATCAGCAATTTGCAGTCGTAAGTGAGTTGAGCTGTGAACTTAGCCATAACTGCAATCTTGCCCTGGGGTAAAAGGAAAGCTGTACCTACATCCCAAGATATTCTTGGCAGGGAGTGGGGGAGAGAAGATAACCGTGAGGAAAATCCCCTTCTTGGGAAGGGCACACAGCTCTAAAATGTTACTAGTGCATGCTGTACACTTCTCTATGTACTGGTTTTGATCCACAGCTGCCCCAATAGGATTAGACTTTCTGTGTGCAAGATGAAGCCTAAACCCCGAATACTTCAACTTAAAGAGTCTTATAATTGCTTTTAATACCAGGTGTGCCGTTGCCCTTTTGCCTACATGTGTGCAGTATCACTCTATGCCGGCAGACAGAGTTTACATGTGTACGTGTTCATTATACTCTTAGCTGCCCCCACACAATAAGACTGTCTGTGGATGGGCCACAGAGAACAAAAAGATTCATCCTTTTTCATGGAGACTCTGTGCTCTTCTGTCCTGCTGCAAGTCCTGCTGTGGGTGGGTGTCCTCTGTCTTCCTGAGAAAGATACCAGCAACCGTTCACCACACTGGGATTGGTCATCCCATCTATAGTCTTATGCCTGCATGTTTACAAGGACCTTCCTGCAATGGGAAGGTGTTTGGCACCATGGACTCAAGCACTGGAGCTGTGGTTTACCTGTCTGTTGACCTGCACTCTGTCAGCCAGCGCCATACAATTCCCACTTGTTTGCACTTCACCCTGCACTAAGCAGGGAAGAAAATCTGAAAGCCTTTGAAGGCTACCGACAACAGCATGGTACAAGATTATGGCATTGCTAAAGCTTCTGTTCAGGAAAACACTTTGGAAACAGTGGGCAAGGCAAGGAGTTACTCGGCGCTGTTTGGCACAGCAGTTCAGTTTTGAAGAACACTTTAAAATGCTGTCTGAGACATGGTATTTTCTTCAGGTAGGTCCAGGTGATCAGCTCACTGCTGAATAGTCAGCAGCATAAGACACAGGAGTTCCAGTCAGTCAGCTGAGTGACAGGTGAGGATGTGTTTCCCTGAAATGGGTTATTCTCCTCCTCTGTTCTTTATCTAAAAATAAGTGCCTGACTAATGTAGGTGGGTGGGGATGGGAAAAGAGAAGACTAAAACAAGTGCAGAAGAGTTAAGGTCCCTCTGCAGATTTCACACTCCTTCACAATGCCATTAGAAGACAATCTGGGAAGATTTTACAAATATTTTTCCAGATCCCATCCTGCAGACCATCCTACCCTCTAGAACCAATTCTGTCATGTGATGTCACGGGCATGTAGCAGAAGTAGGAAAAGTTTTGGCAGACTCTTAGCAAAGGTGAGCATCTGTCAGTCCTGCTGAAATGAATGAGACTTGCAGGCTGCTGGCAAAGCTAAGAGCTGCTAAGATCATGCCAGTGACATGATCATATGCATAAATCTGGTCTTTCCAAATTGGCATGGGCAGCAAAGCAGGTTATTTTCTCCTACTGCTTGCATGAAATGTCTGGAAGCAAAGCAGAATTTGTTGATTTTATAGACCTAATCCTCTGTAAGAAGGCTTTTAGGTCTTACGATTATCTAAGTGCTGTGTTGCCACGTGACCTAAGACAGTCCAGTTGTACATGGATGGATGTAATAGCAAAGCCTCTTCATATATTTCTGAATGATTATTGCTGAATGGCAAGATTTTCTAGTGAGACAGACTGGCTTGCAGGTGATACATTGAGCTGAAAGGTATGCAAGAATTATAATCACCTGAGATAGCAGAAATATTATCTAGAACAGTGTGGTAACTCATGACTGGTATATTCACTCTGTGATTATCCATATAGTTTTTTATTTCCTAATAGAGAGGCTTTTTAAAGTTGTGTGGGTTCCAAATCAAAAGCCAGAGCCTGAAGCTGAAGGAGACAGTGTTTAAACAAAACAAAAGTGTTAGAGAACTATTCTGGCTTCAGTAAGTGAGGAAGAAGTTGAAATCTGGCGATATAAGCGTAGTGAGGGGAAATGGCAACCATTAATAGGAAAAAAATGAAATTAGCTGACATGTATACTTATTCTGATACCACAGGGGGGGAACCCCAGTTCTAGCATTTTGTGGTCCACGTCTGGAGGAGCAGGAAGGCTTTTCTCACATTTGTTGGGCTCTTTCAGCATCATATCAGTAGCTTTTCCTGATCACTTCCAGTCCCTGCTCCTCTCCCTAGCATAAATATGTTAACCGCTTGCTGTGACCGCCTTTTCCTTAGAGGAGCTGTGTGAGGGTGTTGTTTCCTGTCACCCTGTTGCATATGGGCTATCAGCACACTACAGCAGGCAAGTGATGGGTGAAGGGAGTCCTGCTTCGCTTGTGTTTTTCCCTTCCTGAATCTAGGGGAGCCTTAGTTTGTCTGGGTCAGGCACTGCGCATTCTGCAGCTGTCCCTTGAATGGCCATGTGGTGCTGTACCTAAGTTGTAAGTGTAAGAGTGCACTGTACCTGTATTGACAGAACTGAAGAAATTTAACAAGTTTGCTTGAAAGGCTGATTCCACGTGACCTGTTAAGCATCTGCCACTGGTGAATTGACCTGCTGAGTGGTTGTCCTGCAGCTACAACTGCAACTTTGAGAGGGTTGTTTTCTTTCATCTCCATTATGTAAAGTTCTTCACAGTACTAAAAGCCATAGATTAGTATTTATAACAGTTGATATCCTACAAGACTAACAGGTAAGTCTTGTGTCCTCTAAAAGCTTTTCTTTTTAACTACTGTTCAGCAGGTATGTTACTTTTTTCCCCCCAAGACTCAAATGACTGAGTCAGATTCTGAGAGGGGGAGTGAGACATTTAATGTAGTGAGTGTCTTATGTCTAGATAAACTGTAGTAATTTCTTGTGCATGAGTGGTTTCATATTCTTCTTATCTTTTACAGTTTAACTCAAAGTTCCTCCTTGTGAGATGAAAATTCAATACTTCCACATTGACTTCTAAGAATACTCCAAAACTTTTCTACCTGGTGTTGATAAAACAGCTGTTCTGTGGGCATCAGCATTTCTTTGGGATAATCCACTTAATTTGTAGATCACTTCTTGAGCAGCAGAGTCATCCCATGGAAAGTTACAGCATTCTGGATTTTGTTATGTGCAGTCATTTGTTGTATGTGTCAGTATCATGAGATAATGGTAGTTACTTTAGATGGTATCTTTGCTTTCAAACCAGTTTGCAAGCTAATTCTGGTATGTTTACATCCACGGTTATCAGAAATTATTCTATTTCTGTGAGTCTGAACCCTACAAGTAACTCCTAAACCTCCTGATTTGGTGTTGTTTATTTGACATGTTCCAGTAGTCAGCATCTACACTCTAAATTACAATTCAGTATATAGGGCATTTATAGGGCATCTCATGAAAGACAAGTGACGTGTGTATGGGGTTTAGAAGTTAACATAAGATGCAAGTGATAGTAATAAATAACAAATTAATTAGTCAAGCCTATTTCACTACTG
>WUAM01000323.1:6646575-6678309 GCA_024336885.1 Actenoides hombroni
ATGTTTAGAGTTACTACCAAGGGTTGGTGTGCAGACCAAGGCCACTGCTGGATCTTGTGTACCACATTGGGGGGGTGAAGAAAGTGAAAGGCTGCACCTGCAGGGAGGAGCGGACAGGACAGGTGACCTTAACTGACCAACGAGGGATTCCATCTCATACACATACTCAGTATAGAGCTGAGGGATCAGGAGGGTTGCGCTTGGCTGGGCTTGGTTCTTTTTCTGGCTTCTTCCTTGTTTCTTCAATGGCCAGCAGCTGAGAAGGACTCTGTCAATTCTGCCTTTGATCCTGATCTGTTTGTTCCTGAATCTGGTACCAGAATCCAGCTCCTGAACACAATTCCCATCTTCCACTGGGCCCAGTCTGGGACTTTCCTGGTGCTTGCTTCACAGCATCAGTAGTGATGGTGATACAATTGTTGTCGGGGGGGTTGAGTTCAATACTGGTTTTGTATATATTCCATTTTTATAATTATTAATTTCCTTTTCATTCAAGCTGTTCTAGTTTCCTTTTCTAATTGGTAAGTCTCTCTCTTATTCCCTTTCTCTTCCCCTTTGGGGAGGGAGAGGGGTTAACAGAGAGTGTCTGTTATAGGTCTAGCAGGCTGCCCTGACCCTAAACCATGACAAAAGGTCACCTGAGAGCAAAATCTCAGAATAGTCTTTTTGTTGCAATTGTCTACATTCTTAAATCCTAATTTGGTAAAAGCATACATAATACTTAACAAATGGCACTTTATAAGAAGTTTCATTCTTGCCAGTACAGAGTGAGGACAAGGATGTCAACAAGTATGTTACTCAGTCACATTGTGTTGATTCATAATTTACATAATATCATGTATTTTAAAGCAATCAGGTATTGTCTGTCAAAATGTGCTGCATAGATGATAAAAAAGATGTATTTTACTTAGCTGCTATCATAACTTAAGGTCCTAAATTAACGAAAAGATTGATTGTATGAAGCTGGCCCTGAAGCTTAGTCCAGCCCTGCTGTTGGATGTCCTTTAGGATCAGTTCTAAAAGCTTTCATTTTCAGATTCATGAAGAGTAATTTTCTCCCCAAAACATGAAGCTGTTTTTGTGTTCTTCTGAGAGACTTTTCAGGAACAAGAGCACCCATCTCCTCTATGGGGAAGAAAGAATTTTTTCACCCACTGACTTTGAGTGCAAGCACTCTGTGTTTCTGGAATTAGGTACCCTGAAAATAACTCATTTCCAGCTTACAAGTGGCTCCAGATGACACCTTGAACATGCTTCATACAAGGTGACTCCTCTTTCTGTTAGTAGTGGATAGCACCTATTTTTCCAAAAAGTCCATGAGATACTGCTCTTTTTTTAGGAAGATGTAATGGGTCAAATGACTTAAAGGGGTGTAAATCCCCTGGCAAGGGTAGGGTTACTTTCTGCACCTCCCACGTGCATAGCTGGTGTTGTGATCATCTGTACTGCAGGTGTTCAGTGCCTGGACACTATGCATGAATAGGTTTGAACCCTCCCCCAAAATCCTTCCAAATACACGTGATTTGTAGCAATGGCAGCTGAGGATTACGAGGAACCCAGCCTTTCGTATGCTTACACCATATCCCCTCCTTTCCCTTGCTCAGAGTCGAGATTCCAGCTGCTAGGCTATTTTGGCTCCCTTCCTTGCTGCTTGTGGCTAGCCATACTTGCTAACACAACCAGAATCCCTTATTTTCATTAAAGGTAACAGACTTAAAGGTACACACTTACTTTAAACATCTGATGGCTTTTCAGTTTAAAGCCAGCATTGGTGACAATTAGTCTTTGTAGCATGAAGACAAATCACTGTAAGGCACTGTAGTACTTTTACCTGGTTAGGGTGCCATGCACGCTCTTCAGAAGCCTCTGTGGGACTCTCGTGCTATATTTAAAGTGTCCTGTTGCTTAGGAAGCTATTTTGAATTGGAACGAATGTTACATTTACCTCAAGCTTCTGGAATGGGACACGGTATCCAAAACTCCAAAAATACTATGTGTAACCCCAGATTCTGGTACATAGTGCCAAATCAGAATGCTCTGGTATTAGGGTGAATTTGGGCTGCCTCTTCTTGATCCTGGGGGTCATTGGGACCATCCTGCTCTATTTGAGAATGTCAGCATTCTCTCCTTACGTAGTCATAGCTGTTTCAAAAAGGGCCAATGGCAGTTGGTGCTATGGCAGGTGTTTAAAAGAGAAGCAGGCAGCTGAAACAAGATGTTCTCTTTCATCGGTGTTGGCTAAGATAAACTACTCTGGAAACTAAATAAATGGACAGTCTTTCTGCTAATTTTTTGACAGAGTTGCAAAATACAAGTACCTTCCTGACTGACTGTCAAAATCGCATTCCTGTCTATAATATTCTTACCTCACTTGCTTACTTTTATTATCTATCAAATTATTCAAGGTTAAGTCCTTTTAGTAACTGTAAGGGGTGGGGTGAATGAGGATCTCTCTGTTTCATGTCCACTTTGCTTTCTTGATGTCAAGAAGTGTTCTGAAGTCTGGGAGTGTTACCATTTGTCTGAAAAACAACAAACAAAAGCTGTTTGAACAACAGTCTCTTCTCAGTTTAATTGCCTACTGCTTGGTACCGCTACTTTTCAGTGTACCATTTGTAACATTAAAATAGATGTTAGTGTTTCAGAGTGAGTGTGCAGAGTTGTGGGTAGCAGGCTGTTGGGAGTAAACCCCTGATGGGAAGACTGAGCAGATTATTAGGGTACCAGAACTGTTCATCTGTGTCATCCCGGAGGCACAGCAAAACTACCCTCTCTCTTGAGGGAGGAACTATCCCACACTTGAGCACTGTATGTCTTAGTTGTAGCAGTTGGCTGTATGGAAAAGTACTGATACTGCTGTGGTCATGTGGGAGACCCCACATGTTGGCTCTTGACATTCATCTGTGCTCCACGTGGGGTGGTACCCTGCTGTCTGCTCCTTCCGTACGCCTGGGATGCTGTCTGCCTTTCCTTGCTCTACCCCACACGCTCTCCTTCATCAGTCTGCCACCCTCTCTCTGCTCCCAGCTTTCAATGATGTTCAGATTATGTGCACTGTGAGTAGAGGAGCAAAGAGATGAAGACTTCATTTGGAAAGTGCAAGTTATAGACCCTTGCACCAGGTGTTAGGGTTTCTTATAGGCCAGTGAAGGGAATGAAAAGGAACATTGAGGATGTAAGGGTGCAGGGAGGAGCTGGCTAAACAGCCAGTGTTATGGAGGTGCACAGCTGCTCAGTGTGTAGCCGTGGGGTTTCCTGGTTTTCTGAATACATGTGTTGCTGTGTTATAGTTGTTTTTACTCTCTTGGGGAACCAAGCTATAACCAATACCAGTAGAATTTCTGTGTTGAGATTAGAGGGTATCTCTACTGAGAATTCCTGGGAGAGACACTCCTCCCTTTGCAACCACATGTCATATGGCCCACAAAACTGTATTTTTGTCCTGCTCATCAACTATTCTCTTTTCCTAAATATCTGTGCTTAAGTTTCTGCAGGGCTTTGCTTCCTTACCCTGCACTACTTTTTCTCTGAAGAAAATCTGCTGAGCATGGATAATAGTACACATTAATGTTCTTAAAAAACCAAACCAAACCAAAGAAAACAAACCAAAACACCCAAGCAGATTGTGATTGTGAACATTTCCGTACGTTCTTCATGATAAACATGGGAATATGTGCATCATTTCTAAGCCCACATTCTATCTTTCCAGGCTAACATCATTTACTTGATCGAATTTTTGAAAAAACATTCTTTAGGTGAGCTAAAGATATATCCATGTGAACAAAAGATCTAAAAAACCCCTCTGCCTTGCAGAGTAACAGAAACAGCGGGCTGTTGTGGAAAATGTGCCCTGTGAAGATGGGTATATGTGTCCTCAATGGCAATGGAGAGACCCCAGTGACTCACAGCAAAAAGTTCTGGATGTTCAACTTGCACAGATCTAGTATTTCTTTTTTCATACAAATATGCCAACATGTTTCTAGCTTTGGGAATCAGAGGTGAATGAAGTGGGGGGAAAAAACCAAAGCAAAATAAACCTTCTGCAAGCTCTAGACAATTTGTGAATTAATGAAGTTTTAATTTCAGATCAGTTTCATCTAGACCAAATTCTAATTCCTTTCCCGGCAAGAATGGGAAAAGTCTACAGATTGATAATTTACATGGACAGGGTCGCTTTCTGGAAGAATATGAAGTGGTTTTGGTTTTCCCAGTGTGTGTGACTTGTCATAGAGGTTATCCCAGTTTGTGGGAACATTCCTGGCAAAAAGAGGGATCATCACTTCCACAATATTGAAGACATAGTTGCAGTATGATTGACAAGCTGAGGAGGTGGTATATCATTTCTTTGCATATCAAGGGACTGGCAGTGAATGAAACCAGAACAAGAAGTTAGCTGCTTTATATATCCCTTGAACAGGTGCAGTACAAGCAGCTGCAAAAGATCTTTTATACATTCCAAGCATGATTCCCTGGAGTTCATGTGTCCTAAAGACAACCTGGAAAGGAGGCGGGACATTCTCTTGTACAGTATTATATTTTATAAGTACAGTGTGAGATGCTGATCCTTGCCATGGGGAAAGAATTCGAAGCTGGATCTGAGTTTCATACCATTTTGTGGTATGGGTAGATGTCTTTTTCTCTTGCCACTTTGGCTGTTTAGATCAATTGCTTAATTTTGCCCGTAACTTTTTGTTTTATTAAAACTCTTTATAGTCCAGGAAACAGCACAAAGGAGTAGTTTTAATACAATTTAACACTTCCATTTGTGTGCCTCATTAACTGGACACTTGATTAGTTATATCTGAGGAAAGCATTGCTAAAAGGACTTGTAAATGATACTATTTTTTTGTCCACATTAAGTCTTGATCCTTCTCCACTGGTTTTCCAGAAAGTTGGGTTGGTTTCCAATATTAAAGGCATCTCCCAGCTTAGGAGGTCAAGAGCTCTTGCCGTGTCCTTGCTTGTTAAGCCTCTTTGTTCAACGTGTAAAGAAAGGGTTTAGGAAGAAACTTTCCTTGTTGGCTTTTAATTTTAGAACATCCACAGTGAATGTTCTGGCCTGGATGCCAGAAGTTCTTTGGTTTAATCTTCTCTTAAAGTATCTGCTCTTGGCTGAGTCGTACCTATTGTCCGAGTAATGGCTGTCTAGCCCATATATTCACACGAGTATGAGACTGTCCTGGGGTATGCTAATGCTGTTAAAGAGACGTGTAGAAAATACTCTCTAAAATACTATCTTTTTACACTGCAAACAAAACACTTTTATAGTAATAAAATATGGATCGGGACCTAGCAAGAAAAGCCCCCATATTGCCAAAGTATCCCTGAAAAAAGAAGAGGGTATATGCCATCTTCCAAAGCTGTTCTTATCCTCCCACTATTGCTACAATTACATTGTTATACTCAGAAAAATTAGTTTTCTCAGTGGGTCTTAAAAGCATTTTTTCAGGCTAAATTCCTGCAAGAGCTGATGGTTACCACCTTGAAGAGATGAAGTTGAAACTTTTGTTTCTTAATATTTATTTGGATATTTGCACATATTTATTGAGTACAGCCATAACATTAAAAGCTTCAAATCCCTATGTTTACTTCTGTTGGGTTTTTTTAAAGGAAAAAAAAAGAAAGAAAGAGGAAGTATCAAATCAAGTAAAAGCATGCTTGTTTAGACAGATATCAAATCCTGAGTATAGACGAAGAAGTGGTGACTTGCAATGTCCTTGGTACATTTTCTGCTGAGCTTATTTTTACATTTATGGTTGGTATGCAAGACAAGTTCTCCCTGTTTTCCCTCCTGAATGTGTACTGCCTGTGACCTGTGTATCTTTGGATGCAAATGCCCCATAGAAATATCTGTTCTGTTTTCTTTTGTATGCCTGAGATGAACGGGTATTTTTGATGTAAATAATATAGATATCCTTTCTTTGACATTTTTCATACCATGACTTAAATTTTGCAGTTTATCTTGCTTTGCCACCAGAATAGGTGAAAATCTGGGCTGTCTTGATGGTATATTTTTCCTTTTTGGTCTGGTTTCGTTCCTGTAGTATTCAAGAACATGGAGACTTGGATTTTTCTCCTAACTGTAGTGCTTTGTTTCTCTTTGCTAATCTTTTTGCATGCAACTGTTGCCTAGTTAGACAACTGTTTTAATGGCCATGGATGTTTTCTTCTTGGATAAATTTGTAAAACTTGTCCAGCAGGCTCAATATCTTCAACTGAACTTGTGGACACTACTGTGATACCAAGGACAAATAGCCATTGGTTTGACTGTGCCTCTTGACACTTTCTTCCTCTGATAACTTGTGACAGTGCAACCTATTTGCAATACAAAGTGATCCAATTCTCAATTTAATTAGATAACATAACAGAGAGTGCCATGGCCTCACGTTTAAGGAGAGCTGCTTATAAGCTGCACTTAAAAACTGCTAGTTATCTACCAATCTTAACTTCTGCTTAGCTTTGAAATCTGGTTTTCACTTCCTATAATGCTTGACATCATTCTGAAATTTATTGTCTTTCTATTCTTACTTCTGTCATCTCCATCTTCTGAGGGGTTTTTTATGGCTAATTTTCATTGCAAAGACTAGCGAGAGAGGACTAGGACAGGTCTTTTTTTTGTGTCCATTTTGAGATAGGACAACACCATGTTAAAGATGACATGGTATCCTTTTTGCTAACTTCACTCCAACCCACTCTTATCCTTAGTCTTACCGTAAACATAGTTGTTTATAGCTGTTTATAAATCCTCTAAGTGGAAACCTAAGTAAGAAGTAACTACAAGACTGGACGAACTGCACACATACTGGAAATGTAACCATATAGTCCAAGATAATAAGGTTGTTAGCAAGCTAGGTATATACTAATGGATATTTAAAATGCATGTGGAAATGACTGGTAATCTTTTCTGTTCCCATATCCCACTATCAAGCCATTCAGCAATACGCTGCTAGGACTGCTCTTCTCAGTGATGTCCAATGATAGTACAAGGGGCAGTGGGTGAAAGCTCAAACATAGGAGGTTCCATGTAAACCTAAGGAGAAACTTTTTCATGGTGAGGGTGACAGAACCTGGAACAGGTTGCCCAGGGAGGTTGTGGAGTCTCCTTCTCTGGAGACATTCAAACCCACCTGGATGCATTCCTGTGTGACCTAGCCTAGGTGATCCGGCCCTGGCAGGGGGGTTGGACTAGATAATCTTTCAAGGTCCCTTTGAACCCCTAACATTCTGTGATTCTGTAATTCTGTGATTCTGTCACTGGGGTAGTACACTGACGTTTAAATTTGGATTGAGTAATGCTAAGAGAAATGCCAGGGCCAAGTCAGAAAGAAGAGAGCACTGTAAACCTGTATACTAGTATAGGACCATAAGGAAGAAGTTTAAACAAGGAATTTGGAAGTTTGGAGAATAAGTAGTCCTGCTTCCACTTCAGTGCTTGATAACAATGTTTACCTTGGGATTTAGAACAAAGCTGATCATTTTGCGTTGATCTATATGTTATTTTAAATACATTCTGGTGTTGGTAGCAAGAAGGAATGTTCCCCAGCAGGAGTAAATAAACCCCCAAAACAATAACACCCCTCCCCCCCCCCAAAAAAAAAAAAACCCTACCAAAAACCATAAAAAAACCCCAAGCAAAAATGGAAGTTCTCAATAGTGGAGCCTTTAAAGAACCGAAGCAATTCCAGCCATGAAAATTTAGGTATTTGATTTTGCATACTTCAGACTGAGCACTAAGTCTCTATGACATCCCCAATTCCAAGTGTCAGCTCTTTTTTTTTGGTCTAGTTTTATCAAAGTATGAAAATCTTGACGGAGTGTGATGCTATTGTTGGCAGGCCTTTGATGGATGCTCCTGGAATTTCGTTGCAGGAGCCATGACTTCTGTTTTATCTGAAATCTCACTGGCTCTTGATGACAGACAAACTCTGTTTTTAGCATTGCACTGAAGGGCAGGCAAATGACTGGTTTCCAAAAACAGTAACTGAAGGTACTGGAACAGATTTGTTCCTGGTATAATTCCACTAGTTCTATGAAGTTACAAAGGAAATATACTTGTCAAGAAAGCCTTATGAGCTGAAGGATAATTCAGTTGCTGTTCTCAATCATTTGTGTATAAAGGAAGGTTGGAAAAAATATTTAATGTGAAGTTAAAATTCCTTCTTTAAGAGAATACGATAAGAGTAATACATTTAGCTAGTTTAAATGAGTATAACTCCATTAAGGAGACTGAACACTGTAGAATGGGGTATTTTTTCTCTAATATCTGAGAATTTAACTCTAGTTTTTTAATCAGAGATGAGGTTGAGGTTTCTGGCTCTGTATATATTTTAGGGTTAGTCTAGGAGATGTGTATGCTGTTTAGGCTGCTTTTCTAGTGGTATTTGGGCAGATTCCACTATTTTTCAGAGAACTTTAATTTTAGCTGTAGTTTTGGCATACCTTAAGTCAACAAAGTGACTATCAAGCAGACTGGTTAAATATTTCACTTCATTTTTACAAGTTCTTAATTCATATACAAAACAATAAATTGATTTTGCAGATGGTTCAAGAAAACTAGTAATCTGTGAAAAAGAAAACTAGATATTGTTGTACCATTGCCCAGGTATTAGGAAAGGAATAATCAGCAACTTTGGAGAATGTCACTGCAAAGGCCAAAGCAAGTAGAAGATGAAAAAAAAAAATCTTGTAGGAGAAACTTTTTCACAGATCACAACCACCTTGACTGTTTCCAAATCATCACGAGAAGTGGAGGAGCATATGTGTGCTTATGGATACAAGACATACATGTGTGTCAGCAGGGAAGTGTACATGGCTAATGAGGAGGAGGGGCTTTTCGTCTCCTACTTTGTTAGAGTGAATTGGTCAGTCTAGGTTGGGGCCATATAAAATCAAAGATGCAGAGAGATCCTTTGATTGGTAAAAGCTGTCATCTTCTATGGCTCTTGGTGCCTTAAGAACAAGGAGTATATTGATTGCTAGCATCCTGGAACACTGAGAGTTAGTGCCAGGTTTCAACATTAAGTTTTTACAAAAAGGGCATTATCAGGAATGTGAAATAAATGTAAAGTATGTTTTACATTTTCTAAAATAGATGCAAATATAATTTTTACTGCGTTGTGACAGAAATGTATCCCTTAAAGCTCAGACAATGTGTTTTAATACTTTGGTCTTACTTTCACCAAGGTGTTACACTTGAGTGAGCTTTTCCCTTAGAGGTGGCAGAATGTTTCTGTAGTGACAGATACACTGATGAACATAAAGTACAACTGTTGCCATGCTGGGGAAGAATTCCTTGAAATTCAGTTAGCTTTCACTCTAATGCCATATCCCAAAGGCTCTGCTTTTCCAAAACATTCACAGCATATGCTCATTTTAAATGTATCAGATAATGCTGCACTGGCTTTATACCCTACGTTCCAATGTTAGAGCAAATCTGTGTTCTACTTGTGGCACCTGCTGTGGCACATACTTCAGTTACTTTAGGGCAGTACTAAGCATACCATCATACTTAAAGTCCTGTCAACATAGCTGTGATAAAGACCATTTGGAAAATATACAGCTTCACCCTAAAATAATAATTTATCATAACTCATGAGAGAGGATTAATTGTCATTTACTACTTGTAATTTGGATTAGTGCCCTTCGTGAAATGGGGCCATGCATGTAAGTACAGGTCTCATACGGAGTAGGAGTACTTTCATTTTTAACACAAACCAATTTCTGTTACAAATAAACTCCACTTTTAAAACAATACATAAGACAGTCAATATATTAGCAAGTGGTGTTTCACTCAATACTCCGAAGTCGGGCTTTGGAAACATCAGTCTGTATTACTACATACTGAAAAGAATATAATAGCTTAAATTACAAATTTATAACAGATTAACATTTTTCTTTTACTAATATCAGCATAGGTCAAATAATAGGTTAGCAAAATGGTGTATTATAATATTACTGTCCACTGTGGAAGTGCCTTTGCTATGGACTAACAAATACTTTGCGTGTAGCTTATTCATAAACATACAGATCCCTCAACATCTTTGGCATATTACATGGTATGACTGAATTTGAGTGTACACTATCTACACATGGATATTTCTCAGTTGATTTATTATATTTAAGAGCTATATTTATTACATAAAGCTGAAAAGGGGAACGAAAGATGTTTTAAGCATCAAAAAAAGTTAATTTCTTAGTATTAATTTATGTTTACCGCAGAACTTTTTGTAGTCATCCTTTCTCCTGACTGAGACAAGTGTACAACTCTGAAATTTGAAATCCAGTCTCTCCTAAATCCATTATACATATCTTGCTTTTTATAATGGATCTCCATGCTTTATAGGTTTGTCATGACAGGGGAGTTGCCTGAGTGAACTACAGATAAATGTAGATGGATCCTTTAATCCTGTGCGTCTCCAACTTTCTGCTCCTAACATGGGCTTGTTCAAACTTTAATTCCTGTGATTTCAGCTTGTATGTCATTCAAAAGCTTGTGAAGATGATGTGCTTCGAGTGTTCGCATACTGCAGCAGAAAAGGGCTGTCTAGTATAAAGAGGAAAGTGTGCTACACATTGACTGTGCAAGGTGGCACGGTATGTGTGAGTCCTACAAGCTCTCTCTTTCGTGAAGTGAGTTTGCTGTGGCCCTACCCACAGTCATTAGAGAGGGGTTCTCAAATCTAAATGTAAGGTGTACTTAAAAGTTTTTGCTTTTGCTAAGATGAGTAGAGACATTGCTTTTCAGGACAGAAAGAAAGGGGGATGTACCATCAGGCTGCCTGCAATCCTTAGTTTTTAACTTCCATACTCATAAAACCAATGTTAACAAAACCGTGGAGGGAATCAGAGAGCTTTTAGAACTCTACTGTAAACTAAAGGTATGTTTTCCAAATGTTAATTCGGAAGAAATCATTGATACTTGGTCTGAAGTGAAAATGCAGACTCTAATTTACCATTGCCAGGCAGCTCTGCAGTCGTTTCTAGTGTTACAAAGCAGTTGTCAGAGAAACTGAAACTTGTGTTTGCACTGAAGAGAATAACTTTGTGCTAAGTAATGGGGAATTGGGACCATAATATTTTTGCTGTGCTAAAGCTTTATTTCTAATATGTTGACATATTAGGACAGAAAAATCAAATCCTGAGAGACAGAGGTTCTCTGGTCCTCCAAGCAAACAGGCTGGTGTCACAGGAGGAATATGCACAGTGGAATTAATTTCCTGCATGAGACTCTTGACTCACTAACTTCTGCAACAGCTTGATTCACACCTTTCTTGGGGAAGGTGCTTGTAACATTCTGTTTCCAAAGCTGTTAACCTTACAGGAGTTCTATACCCTTCCTTATTTAGGATTTAACCACTTTCAATATTCAGACTTTGAATTCTCCATTCTGTGGTGGGGTTTTTGTTGTTTGGTTGTTGTTGGTTTTGGTTGGTTGGTTTTTTGTCGTTGTTGTGGTTTTGTTTGTTTGCTTGTTTGTTTGTTTTCCGAGGGCTGATTATCAGTGTACCTACTAATACAAGCACAAGACTTTCTAATTACACATTGATAAAGCACAAACAGTACATAGCCTTCTTATCAGTTTTTACATAAGATGGGCATGACTTTGTGTCATACATGAGTCGCAGCCAGCAAAATCTCAGCTTGATAGCCTAGTGCTTTTTCCCTCTGGACTATCATATTGCACATTCTTACAGGGTCATGCATGATAGAAAAGGATGAGGGGCCTCCAGAGAGATGTGACTCATACCTTATTGTTTGCAGAGCTTTTACCTCTGCACTATCACTGCAAATCTCTTCACAGAGGCTGCAACAGATGCTAGAATTATTGCCTAGACTGCAGGGCAGAGTAGCATAGAGCTTGAAATCCATGCTTTCACCTCAGTTTTATTTGTCTGTGGTATTCACGCAGACCAGTGGTTAGATGAGACTATGGTAGATGTTTTGAAGTGGAGAGTGAAGACAGTGTCTTGTTCTTCTCTGACATAGCCATAATCTTTTAAAATAAATTTTCTTTCTTATGTCTCTGTTTCTCCTTATTTCTATTTGTATTTTTATTAGGAACTCATTTTACTACCTCGATAATTTCTTTATACCAGTCTTCTGTATCATTTACCCAAAACGCTGCTTAATGTCTTGATTGTTACTCTGTGAAACCCACTGATTCTTTATGTGCAATGCTTGTATCACACTGGGCCAGGGAAGGTCTGGGCCCTGTTAAGCTAGGCACTGTACATTTGTGGAAGAGACATCAGTGCCTCACTATTTAAAATCAAAATTTCCTCAAGTTTCTGGAGCGTCTTTTCATCAGAGAAGACAATTAGCTTAATCTAGGCTTGTGTTTACATTTTCTCTGTGTGGTTGATGCATATAACTTTAGTATCAGCTCCTGTTTATGCTGAACATTTTCCTCCGCAGACTCAGAAGTCTTTCCAATTTGATAATACAATTTTGCTGGCAAAGCTATTTTCAGTAGTGACTCGGTGTTAAGACTGAATAGTAGAAATCTTTTTCTAGGTCTGACTTTGGATAGCTGTTGAAGAATAGCATCATTATGAAATTGTTGCTTTCTGGATGTAGAATAGGAGGTTCTTGTCGCTGTGTGGAATAGCAATGACTTCTACTTGAATGTATGCTGGACTGGGTGTGACCCAGAGGACTCTTTGGTGTGATCTGGAGTTGTGCAGGAGCTGTTTTCTGAGGATTTTATGTAGGAGACCAACAGGAAGTGGCAGCAGAAGGTAGAGGGTGAATTTTTTTCAATCCTGGAAACGACACAAAAAAGGCAGAGAGTAAAGCCATTCGGAAGAAAATGCCTGTCACCAGCTGAGAGAACCAGATGGACATAATCTGTGGTACTATTTAAAATATATGCAGTAAAAGTTTGGGAGCATCTTCGGACTTTATTAGGCAATTATATGTAAAATGCATATGTTGCTCCCATATCATATATGTATGTAGTCTTACAGGCTCTTGCAGAGCTGTATCATTCTATAAATAGAAGATCCATCCTAGGATAAAGAGAGATTACTAATACAGCTCCATTTGGCTCTGCTGTCTGCTCCAGGAATCTCCCCAGCTGCCCAATAACCATCCAAGCATTTTTAATTTTGATTTATTTCTGCTTCTTGGTATCTCAAGTAAAAACCTTCTGTTGTTAAAATAGGTGCATATTCACTTTGAGAAATGTTTTCTGCTGCCACTGCAGTTGCATAGTCTTGATGCAGAGCACATCAAAGTTCCATTGTTGACGGGTTTAAAACATTCTCTCTGCAAACATGATTCATGAGACTAAACAATGTTATTGAACAGGATGCTGTGAGAGAAGGAAAGACATTAAAAAAAAGGAAATAAATGAAAAATAAAACTGGGGAAGGGTGGGAGCCAGTCATCCACTAAGTAATCTCCTGATTCAAAAGGGTTTAGAGAAACTCTTGACAACATATTAAGACTCTGAAACACCTCCAGATTTTGTTTGCATGTGGGTGTACAGCTCTGAAAATTAGTACTGTAAATATAACTCTGCCTAGAACTGAACTTTCACAATTCCATCAGTCATAACACTGTCTGGATTGGAGATTTGCATGTTGGTATTAGGGAATGTGTTAATCTTCTTTAAAGACATTTTTGCTTTATGGAGTCCAAAATGTAACCTTAATTTAGCCATTCAGATTCTTGCCTGATGACAGAATAGTGGATGAAGATCATTGTCCTGCAGTTAAGCTAAGTTCTCCTTTGAGATCCAAGTGGAGGGTTAACGTTTTTCTATATGTTCCTTTCATTCCTCATTTGTGTCAGGCAACTAACAGTTTTACTAGCAGCCGTAATCCCTGTTAAAGTAACTGTCATATTTTGTCATCTACACAGCTCATTGTTTAGCAATCCATTTGGATAAAGGAAGAAAGACAAACTGGGCACAGAAAGGCAGACCACCTTAGACTTTCTGAAATTCTTTCTTGTTCAAACAGCAACTTTCCTGCTGCCTCTTCCAAACCAATTATTTTGACATGCTCCACTGCAGAAGTTAGTGTCTGATGCAGCCAAGGAAAACACTGTTGAGCCAAATTCTTAACTTGATTGCATTCCTTCCATGGACTTAAATAGATGTCCTGTAAACATTTATTCCATAACAAAATATGCAATCAGATTATGATAATTAGTGGACCAGAAGAGGAAAATTCCTAATTTGGATATGCAGAATTTTGAAATTCATTGTGGCTAGGTGTGTAGCTAATTACAACCTCTACTTCCAGTGCTTCTGAGAAAAATGTCTGCAGTTATCAAGGGAGGAATGAAAGATAAAAGTACAGCCTTGAAATGGAAGTGAAGGACACTGCAGAATAATTCTGTTACTCCCAAGCTATGTGTAAGTTACACAGCTTGATGATCCATAAGGAACCATGCTCTGAATCAAGGATGAATGAATATCATAAACTAAGAATCAGAACCACGTTTATCTCGATGAAGCCTGGCTAAATATACCAAGCAGGCTAATGATTATTTTGATTTTCACACATAATTTATGCATCTAACCTTTCTTATCTGAGGATGTTTATTACATATGAACATGTAAGCCATTTTTTAAAATCTACCCTAAGCTCCTAAACCATGGGTCACACTGCCAAACTGGTAGAAAACTTTATGATTCACTGTTACTTTCCTTCCAAGTATAATTAACAACCTGAAAGAAATAGGAATGTACAGAGGAGTGCGAGTCAGAGGAGTATACATGGACACCATGCTTCAAGACCCTACCTGAAATGTTCTATTAAAGCCCATGTGGTCTGGAAGAATAGTGCTTTAGCTTGGTGCTGCTTCCACCAGTGAATGGTGAACACCAAATCTGCATGAGATAGAACAGGATATAAGCAGAGTATCCAAACAGGAATTGGCAGAAACATTGCTCCCCAGGTTAACATGTAAAAGTACTTGGCATTAGAGAGCTTTCGGTTTGTATTGGAAATGCTAAGTAAGATGTATCCCATCTTAGTGAATTAGTCAACTTTATTTTGTACTACACTCCAGAAGGTCCACTTGTTTTAATTATAGATAGCAAAGTGGGCAACCATAAATTGTGACCGAACGCTTTCTGTCTAACCCCTGCAAAACACAGCCTGCAGATTTGCCTGCAATACTGATATTGCTGGTCATGGTTTAACCCCAGCATTCCTGTGGCAAATTGAAAGCTCTCTAACCCTTACCTGTTGATCACCAGGGTGAGCAGCTCAGAAGGTCAAAGACTGTCCGTGTGTCAGCTGGATTGGAAATACTGATCAGGTTTCTCTTCCTGCCTTAATACCTTCTTTCAAGTGCCAGTTACTGATCATAGTCTCCGCACACTGAAATCCCCCTACACACACACATCTGCTGGATAACTCTTCAGGGAGTTCAAAACCTGTCATCAGAGACAACAGATCAGCTTGTCCACAAGGGAGTGGACACCTAAAGACTGGTGGCTAAATGCTGTCAAAGTGGGTAATATACCTGGCAAGGGGTCCAAATGTCATCCTTGTCACAACAATAACTAAGTTCTTCCGTGAAGGTCAAAGTTTCTGGTTTTCCTACTGTGGAAGTAGTTCTACTTTTCTAACTGAGTACTGGGAATATGCTGCTGAGTGGAATGGTCAAGTAAACATGCTTTACCATTTTAGAGAACTCTAGAGGGACTGGGAGGTTGAATAAATAATTTTCCCTCTGGAAAAAACAACCAACCAACCAGCCAACCAACCAACACAGTGGCTTATCCCAAGATAAGTGAGGCTGCTTGAACTATACACTAATGAACTAGGAATCATGATACCACATACTCCTGACTTCATCTGGAGTGGAAGCCTTCCAAGAACCTTGTAGTGGTTGGGAATTTTTTTAATTCCATTTCAGACCAAAATTCAGGCATAAGAACAGAAGACATGGTGTGATGAAGGTGAGTGGTATTGTTTGGAACTTCAAACACAGATCAGTTTAAATGAAGAGCCATTCACCGTAGGCAAATTAATATTGTCTAGCTGAGGTCACTTAATTCTTAAAGATCTTTCTAAATAACCTGCTTAACGTTCTTATTAAAACTTTATTTCAGGGCACCCTTCTTGATGTTGCATTTTCTTAGCAGTATTTTCAGTTGTACCTTTCAGGATGACTTTGCTCAAACAATATTGATGTTTAATGAAGACTTTCAGTAAATTTTCAGAACATATCTTTGGGGTTTTTTTTGTAATGTTTTATTAAAGATTTTTACTTCAGATTCTTCCTGGGAAACAGTGCAGGTTGGGAAGGGGCGTGATGAAGCAGAACTCTGTGGGGAAAGACATGTATAGCACATCTGTCTGACCTGCCTTATTTCTGATCAGAAATTAAACAAGTTTGTGAGCCCTAGGTTAATGTAGAAGACACTCTGTCAGGTCCTCTTGTTTCATTACAAGCTTGACGGTTTGTAGAGGAGAAAAGTCAGGTAGGTAAACAATTATGGTCACCAAATCTACCCATGTTGCTTTAGTAGTTAAATAAAAATCACTGTATCTTTCTCAAAATGATCTTACTCTTTTGTGTTCTGTTGTTGATTTTGTTCTTTTGTTTGGTTTTTTTTTGTTGTTTTTGTTTGTTTTTCTTATTATTTCTTTTGAGTCTGAAATAGTGTTTAGCTACAGATGGTACCAGTATGTTAAAAAGTTCAATTTCTGTTATTTCGTTTTGGCTGTAAACAGGAAGCCATTCTAAAGTCATATAAAAAAATTGTTATTTTAGAGTTATGGAAAATACTTTAGTATATGGAAAAAAAAGCAAAACTCCCATATTTTGAAAACTTCTCAGCTTAATACTGCTACATGCCCTGAAGCCACTGTGAGATGTGTGGGAAGGTACTCAGCTACATTGATGCAACAGAAGATTATAAAGCTGATGGATGTAAAATTCACATATAGGGATGCTTTTACCTTGAAAAAAAACACGTATGTCACTTTGTCAAATAATATCTGGGGTGTTTTCTATGATAGTCTGCAAGTTTTAAGTGGGAAATTGTAGATTGCTGTAGCCACCACTTTAATAGGTTAAAACACCCAAAGCCAGCATTGGCATCATTGCCCTATTAGTAAAGTTCAATCCTTGTCCTCAGCAATAGCCACATCCCTCCTCAGTCAAGACAAAGAATCAGTAAAGAAGATTCTTCCTTTTTTAAAATTCACATTTTGTTGCTTTTAATTATTATTTTGTCAGTCTTCACAATCTTAAGATAGCAAGTTTTCCCTTTTAGATTCGAGATTATATCAGTATGTTGAAAATACTCCACGTTAAATAAATGCAGTTTCTGTGGCTTCACAAGGGAAGTGGCATCTCTGTGTTCATTTGAAAAGCTAGGAAAAAAAATCTTAAGCTACTACATTTTAACAGGTAAAAGAAACATCCTCAGTGTCTACAACCTCCCTTGCTTCCTGAAACATCCAACATTTAATGTAACTGTTAAACATGTCAAGATTGTTTTACCTGCCACATCATTAAATTTCCAAGGATCATGCTGGGATACCTGTCAGGATGTCATGTCACTCACTAAACAAGATAGAGCATATTACAGAAGAAATCTGCATGGCACTTTCTCAGAGGAACTTTGCTTCTGTTCTTTTTTATTTACTTGGATCTTGAAAGATCGTCTTCATTCTCAGAAGTCTGACGCCTATGCTTTTGTTTATTCTCTCATAGAGCGTGGATGAATGCTACAGGTAGAGAACGGCTGTGAATGAGGAGAGTGTTTCATGAGTAATTGATGCTATATGGTGGATGGTTAATGACTTGCATTGGGCAATATGGCCTCTTAAAATCTTAGACACAAAAGTAATGGCATGATACCAAGAGCAGCTTCTGCAAATTTACTTCTGATTCAACATCTCTGTCGCTGTGGATATGTGCTGCTTTAACCTTCTTTTATACAGATGCCTTTCTGTGTGAACTGTACTATTTTAACGTCTGTAGGCAAAGCGTGGGGTTGAATACTAAACAAATGGACATTTAAAGAACAGTTAAATGTAAGCCTGTGTCAATGTAGTAAGTACCCTAATTTATAAAAACACAGGAGCAGAAGAGTCGCTTATACATCAGTCAAATCTGTGCTGGAACCTCAGGACTTAAAAGTCAAAGTAAATTTAAGTTGCTTAATATAAGAAGTGGCTGCAGGCCACTAACTGCCAAACTAAATCTCTCAGCATTGTCTCAAATGCTTTTTTACTCGGGCCCTATTGTTGCTGAACTGATCAAAAGCCCTTCGAAGTTACAAAGCAGACCTTAGTTATATAGAGCAGGTCTTTGTTACATACAGTGAAGTGCATTAAATAGAATTAACTTGAAAAAAAGATAATGTTACCTCAGTTTATCACTAATGTTTGTGGGGGGAGATGAGACAAGTTGTGGTTGTATGAGGGAGTCAAAAAACTGTACAGAACATAGAATTCAAGAAGCCGCTAGCTGTGAAGATGGAAAAGGTGACGGTGATAACTGAGGTCTGTTTGCTTGAAACACAAAGAACCCTCTGACACTGTAAAACTGCCTTAAAATGAATTAAAATTTGAAAAAGTGAAGTAAGGAAAAGGAAGGTGAACCTTTGAAGAAACTTGGCAGTTCTGATCCTGCAAGCACTTAGAGGCTGTAGTAACTGCTACGGGGGGTTGCCCTGTGGCAGCCTACAGAACTGCTCATACTCACTGGGCTGCCAGCATACTAAGGATCAGTACCTCAGCTATATTCTCAGGTTTGATTTATGCTAAGGTTATAAAACTCTTTAATACCAAAGAAGAGCTTACTCACTTGTTCCTTAAAAACTTGTCATAACAAAACAATCAATGTTTATTATTCTATGGCTTGCTTCTCTGATTCCATTTCGTGTCTGCAAGATTCATAGCACACACTGTCTTGGCACTGTGATGCTAGCTGAGAATAGGCTGAATAGATCTAACAGATGAAAACTGAGAGATTACTATCAGACATACCGTACAAGAATTAGAGAGCTGCATGGTCTGCTAGCTATGCCAAAATAGCCTATTAAAAAGACATCCACATTTTTACAGTCATCTGTATAGCTGGTGTACATAGATGAGTCATGCTTCTAACAGGCTAAGCTAGAAACTCCAAAATATTTATTTTTAAACAAATGATGGAAAGTTTTTCTATCAGATAAAGTGGAGTAGACAGAAAAGGGAATAATCTTCTTTCCAACCAAAGACAGAAGGATTCACACTCCCTCTCAAAAAATCCCCAAAAGCCTTGCCTAGGGCAGTTCACTAAGCACTGCCTATACTCTTCCTTTCATGTCACAGCTGAAATTGTTTTACATTTGGCCTGTTTTCATCACCTGGGTCTATTTAGCTTGGCAAGAAAGAGTAGCTGTCTGCTTCCTTGAAGAGCCTGTGTGTTGTGCATGAACAGCAGCCTTGTAAAGGCACTAAGAAAAAGGAAAATTTCTGGTGTTAATTGAGGTGGTATCAGTCCGGTGTGGCTGTGCATACCGGAGGCTGAGGTAAGCCAGATAGCTCAAGTGCCTGTAGCCCTTCTGTTCTTGCACTGCAGATTTCAGCACAGGGTGTCCTGAACTGTAAGTGCTTGAGTGTCTGTCCCACAAAGTCTCTGCGCTTCTATAGCATCGTGGCTCCTGGTACCCAAGAGAGCTAGATTAAAGCTATTTCGGGTGTTCTCACGTGTACTGTAATCTCCCCAGCTACTGGTGAGGCATAGCCTGAGAGGCCACTTCAGAGTGTCTCTGCAGCTTGCCAGCTTGGCTCTGTTTCATGTAAATGGAAGCTCTTCAAGGTGTCAGTGGCATATCTTGCACGTGCCATGAGTGTTCATTTAAGGCAAGTTTTGTTGTCTCATTAAAAACAAAAAGCAGAAAGGAAATTTAGAAATGTAAAGCATGGCATTAAATAGAAAACAAAGAGATGTGTTCTTTATGAAAATGGTAGCTTCAGGAAGCGAGTTTTCTTTAGGTTTGGTTAGGGAGATGTGCAAGGACTTTTATTCCCAGTCGCCTACAGTCCTCTGTCTTTGTATTTAGTGGGTCTTGCTCAGCTCTCCCATCTGACACTAAAAGTTACAAAAGACATCCTCAAAGACAATGGGATGTTTGCTCCATGGTGTAGATTATCTAGGCTCTTTCTTTTTTCCTGTTTTATGCCTTCTGGCAATGCATTGAGTGAAATTGTGAATTTCTGCCTGGTGACCTATCCCAGTGGATTTTATTCTCTTTCTTTACCTTTTTTTTTCTTTTTCTTCTTATCCAGAGTTGTCTTCTGTTTTCCAAGAAAATCTGTGATTTTCCCTTTGGAGCTGTTACACATTTATTGTGAGGACAAGAGTGGGAAGTGAGTTATTTAGGAAACAATAATATAAATTTCCTCGTTTAACTTGTTCACAGGGGGAGAGGAACTGATGTCTCCAGTCCATAGATAACTACTTGGATTCAAATGGGCATTCACCAGTTCAGTGTAGCTCTTCTGCTGTGGGATTTCAAAGCATGGCTCTCCTCTTTTCAGTAGATCGTGCTCCCATGTGTAGAATGAGGCAGTTCTGCTGCCACTCCCAGGCACTGTGAGCCTCAGTACTTAGAAAGCCTATGGAGGTTTGTTGGAAGCATCTATACAAAAACCCACTTGCAAAAATTTAACAGGGGGAGATTCAAATGTACTTTTCTCTATAAAGGAAACATGCTACTGTATTTTCTAGTGAGTCTTCGTGTCTGTTAATTCCTTTTCTTGTAAGAGTATATTACAGTCTCTGGTACCTGATAGCTTATGTCCTGCCTCTGATGTCTAGCTTTTCTGACTCTGGAAAGGAGCATTTTCTTTTAATATTTTCTTCTGTTCCAGAGATCCTGAAGAGGAGAGGTTATTCATTCCCAGTGCTTTAGCATATTGCTAATGCTAGCAAATACTCAATTCTCTGAAATGTTGCTCTTAAATGAGAAGCAGAGAATAAAATTTGTTGATTTGGGGGTTAGGATCTGGAAGGTGTCAGGCATAGCTCAAGTCCTGGAAAAAGAAGAGGCCCTGGCTAATGCTGCCAGCTACCATATTAACACCTTCTCAGTTGTATAGGCCTCCCTATGTATTTCTGTCTGCCTTGTAAATTAGGAGTTCCTTGGGGGAGGAAAGCTGCGTGCATCCATCTGTTTATACAAGCATCCTCGTTAGTATTTTAACACTCAGCCACTCAACTGCTGCCTGATCCCTCTCTCTCCCCCTTTGGAGTGTTGCTGAAGGGGCTTGGATGGGAACACATGCTGTTGTCAAGGTGGTGCAGCAGCTGTGCTTTGTACACTGCCTCCCAGAGCTCCTGCTAAGTAGCATTTACTCCAAACTCAGTGTGGACTTATTTTTTAGGGCACAGCTGTCAGTGTTGTACTAGATATGCACCCAGTATACAGATCCGCTCACAACAGAGCCTAGTAAGAATTCTCTGCAGTGCATTGAAACCAACATGTGATACTTCCAGCCTGCCCGCTTGCTTTAAGCTGGGGATACTGGAAGTCAGGTATCTGCCCTGTAGGAAAGTTGTGAGGGCTGAAAATTCACGTCTCCGAAGCAGCAAGTGTTCATCTTGCTTGGCTTTTCAAGATGAAGTCTATGCTTGGGTTTGAGGCACTAAATAAATACTATTAGATCTGTCAGTGGTACCCTGGCTTGGATTTTGTGTGACAGAAATAGCTATACCTTGAATCACTGAACATCTCACTGTAACCTTAAACAAAGGCATTTACAACACCTAGCATCTGAAAGCTGTGTTGCAATCCAGAGTAAGCAGGTTAAGACTAATACTTTTTTTTTTTTTTAAATGGGAACATTTTTAAATGTTCTTTAAAAATGGGAACAACATAGTCTTGAATGTGCCTTGACACTTCAAATCTGGCTGCCCTGTATCTCCATCTGTACACTGGTATTTTGTCCCCAACAATTACTGACTGTCCTGAATGTCTACTGTAAATGCGTGCTGTAGGTTCACTTCAAAGTCTCATAGAGAGGCCTGTTAGCTTCTAACTAGAATAGTTATAATAAAAAAAAAACACTGGTGGTCAAATCGAAAAATACATATTTGGCCTAGACAGAACTATATTTCTCTGCTTTTGTTACTTCTGTTAATAGAAAGGAGACTGGGATAAGACCAAACTATAACTTAACTGTGTAGCCAGATCTGGATTTGCAGTCTACTTCCAAAGGTTAATTAACATTCACCCTTCATTTAAATATTTTTGTAAAACCTCTTTAAATACAAAATAAACCCTAAAGATTTCACAAAGACTCAGTGAAATCTTCTCGGTTTGTGGTTGTATTTATAAATTTTTAGTAGATCAGAGATTAATTTTCAAAGGAAAATACCAACAGATAAACACTTTGCATTCCATTCCGTTCTTCTGGATCTTTAAAAATGGGAACAAGATAGTTTTGAATGTGCCTTGACACTTCAAATCTGGCTGCCCTATATCTCCATCTGTACGCTGGTATTTTGTCCCCCACAATTACTGATTGTCCTTAATGTCCGCTGTAAATGCGTGCTGTGGGTTCACTTCAAAGTCTCACAGAGAAGCCTGTTAGCTTCTAACTAGACTAGGTATAATTTTGTATTTTGATTTAATATTTTATACAGATTATACATCCAGACTTTAATAATAATTCCAATATAAAGCTCTACAGAACCAAATAATCTACATAACATGCTCTTAGCCATTGGGAAGAATGGGGAAAGCAGTAATTCTTTCCTGATACTTATTATGGTTCTGAATTCAGGTACAATAAACTATATCCATCTTTTATATTTGTGAGTCTTGCTGTCTATGAAGATAGGATAAGCTGAATTTTAGGGGTAAAGTGACATCAGTGGAGTGCTGGCCCCTGAAATGGGAATTGGAAAGGCAGAGCTGTACGAAAGAATCCAGCCCAGAATTTGTTACCATTATACTTAGCTGAAGAGATGACTACAAATCCCTTTAGTTTCCTTTTCAAATAAAGAAACAGTGTCTGGTAAGCCATGATTGAGACCATTTCTTTATCTTTTACAGTGTGGTTGTCCTGTAGCTCTTTGCATCAGAAAGAGTATTGCAATGGCTGTAGTTAGAAATTCATATAAATCAGAAATTCAAAGTACCCAGGACTTTTTGTTTGATAGATTGTTCTGAATATCTTTTTTGTTTAGGTAGTTGTTTTCTAAAACTGTTAGTTGGAAAATGACTCACTAGAGTAAGTGAAATCAGTTCACTAGTGATAACTATGTCATCCCTCTAAATTTGACCCTAATTCTAGGACAGTTGTGGTGTTATGCTGAGTCTTTATTTTAAGATATAACATTTAAGTTTGGGACTGCAAAAAGCAGAAATCAGAGAAACCAAGAGGGAAGTCACTATGTCACAGCTATATTAGCCTAACCCTAGATGTAGACTTCCTTTGTCCCTTCTGTGGAAGCTCTGTTTCTATGAACTTACTTTGGTGGAAGCATCACTGGGGAGTGAAAGGAGAGATGTATGTGTTAAGAATTCCCAAATGAGGGCAGACATTTGACTTTGAGTAACTGGAATGATAGTCAAAAGCTAGTATTTGGTCTTCTTTAACTAAATGAGGAATTCCAGGCATGTGGAACCCACTGTGTGGACAATGGACAGGGTTAACATTTGATGGCAAGACCTTGCACGTTTCATGAGGCGATAAAAAATGGTGTCTTAGAAAAGTGACATGTGAAGATTATTTTTAAAAAAATCTTTATCAAGGATGCTCAAGCCTTGGTGTCTCCCTGACTGGCAGACAGTTTATGTTAATAGAGAAAAGGGCTAAATTGAGAAAGACCGAAGTCATCAAGTGTCCTACTTGATGAATTCAAGTCATACTGATTGATTCATCTGAATTTAGCTTTTGTTCATGTTTTGCCTTTTCCTGACCTGTTATTTTATTGCAGGTTCTGTTTCTTGACATACTGGGGAGACTGAGCAGGGAAGTATCTTTCAGACACAGTACAAGTGCATTGGGTATGCAAATAATCCATATTATATGTAGGCTTCTAGATTCTGTGTACTTCACACGAGGCAAATCAATGAAATACATAGAAGCTAATATTTGTGTAATAGGTTAGGAAAACTACTTGTAATATGAAACTTTTGGTTCTACTAATCTCTTTCTAAGAGGATGCATTACACTGCAGAATAAAACTCCATCACTGAAAGTATTACAAAGTACTTCTCCCACCCCTCAATTCCTTAACACCAGAAAAATACATCGGGAAATGGCACTGCCATTATCAGTCATCTCTGCTTTTCATGAGAACACTGTATCTGTGGCTGTCCTTCGTTTGGAACACATAGAACTCTTACTCCTTTTATCTGTAATCAAATGGTGTAGTAACCTGTCTCTTCCAGTCAGATCAGTTATAGGGTATTATTTACAGTGACTAATTCCAGAGTAATCTCTATTTTTACATAGGGTGTCTGAGTATTCAGAGCGCTGTGATCTAGTGTGCTGATACTAGAGCTGTGTTCTACTCAACTGACAATTCCCATTGTCAGACTACACTGTCAATTAGCCTGCCAGCCTCAGTAATGGGCATCTTTAATGGGGTGTTAAGAAAGTGGGTTTTTTCCTTTTTTCTTCTTTGTCTTTGCCAGTATAAGCACCCTCTAGGGAAGTGCACAGACAGTTTGGGGAATTGTTCTGGAAGGACTTGCATCCTGGGATGCATTAAGAAGAGTGTGGTCAGCAGGCTGAGGGAGGTTCTCCTCCCCCTCTACTCTGCACTGGTGAGGCCCCACCTGGAATACTGTGTCCAGTTCTGGGCACCCCAGTTCAAGAAAGACATAGAGCTACTGGAGAGAGTCCAGCGCAGGGCCACCAAGATTATTAAGGGAGTGGAGCATCTCCCTTATGAGGAGAGGCTGAGAGGGGACCTCATTAATGTCTATAAATATATTAAGGGTGAGTGTAAGCAGGATGGAACCAGACTCTTCTTAATGTTATCTAATGATAGGACAAGAGGCAATGGGAGTAAGCTGGGACACAAGAGGTTTAGAGTAAACATTAGAAAAAACTTTTTCACAGTGAGCGTGACGGAGCACTGGAACAGGCTGCCCAGGGGAATTGTGGAGTCTCCTTCTCTGGAGGCATTTAAGACCCGCCTGGACACGTTTCTGTGTGACTTAATCTAGGTGATCCTGCTCAGACAGGGGGGTTGGACTAGAAGATCTTTCGAGGTCCCCGCCAACCCCTAACATTCTGTGATTCTGTGATTCTGTAAGATTTCAAGAATATATCAAAATGATGACCTTTGATTATTTGGATTTGTCATCCATAAAGCTATATATAAGGAGGGAAAAACAGTCTGTTATTGGTTCTTGTTGTATAGAAAATGCGGAAGAGCCACACTTCCATTATAAAAGGCAGTGATAGTCTAAAGTTCAGACCACTTTGTTAGGATGAGACAACTTCAGATCCAGGTGTTGGGGGAGATAAATATGCTTCAACAGAGGAAAAAGTCACTTTGGAGATAATTAAGTATATATAAATAGCCATGTATTGAGACAGACAGATAGCAGAACAGTTAATGTATATTTATAGCTTAAAAACTGTGGGTCTCATTTGACTGTACTGGTTATTCTAGTATGTCTACCTTTCTACTGTTTCAATCTTTATTAGTCCCTGTGTATGCATCAGAGAATTTTAAACTATGAACCCTGCAATAAATTCTGATTTAATTCAATGCATGGTATGGGCGACACTATAGGAATTAATTGTAATTTAATATAACACCACCTCCACCTCAACTGTCATGGATTCAAAAGAAATAATTGCATGTATCTAGACAGGCAACTGTAGAAAGAGTGGGAAAAATAAGATTGCATCATGATTAAAGAAATGGAATAAAGACATTGTAAAATAAATGTCTGTAGTGGAATTATGTTTATAAGTGGCTGGTTTTAGAGTTTCTCATGAATGTTCATTCACATTTTTTCAGGACTTAGAGGTAAAAAAAAAGAAAAAAGAAGAGAAAGAGGTAAGGTCTGTAGGACTTGCCGAGCAGACAGCTTCTTACAAAATGAATAAGAGCATTACTTGCAGTAAAATAAAATGTTAAATATTCTTAAAATGAAATTAAAGCGGTGTAGACAAGAAAAATCATTTAAGTGGTATTGATTTGATTCTTCTCTGAGTTTTTCTGTCCTAACCAGAAGACTATTTCACATCAAGGAAACAGTGCTGCATAAGCAAATAACCTGGGGAGGCACAGGTGTGTGTTGCATTGTTCTTATCCTGTGGGTGGTGGATGAACTGAGCTGACTCCAACAGAGAAGCCTGTATGTAACTCCCATTTAGTGTCTGGTCATTATGTCTCCTGTATGTCGCACTGTACATTGCAGTGAAGCAGCAGACCTTCATATATCATTTTCCTTGACAGTAGAAATACTGAATATAGTGGTTTACTTCTAAAAGCATTCTATAAAAGCTCTGAAGACTGAAATCCTTGTGAACCTCTCCCTGGATGGGGCCTGTACTGCATGCTATGCCCCATCTGGGGTTCATCCAGTGCTGCACATCTTAGTGTTCCCAGCATCTGGAGGGATGTAAAACTATCTACATTATCGCCTTTCCTTCTTTGTGCTCTTTCCTATAAATAGTATTTTAATCAATACTTACAAAGTCTGAGTGTCTTTCTTACTGAGATCCATAACCAGCATTTGCACCAGGGCTTTACAGTCTGAACTGACTTTAGACACCTATAAATACCTAGCCAACAGGAAATGACTTTTCCAGAAGAAAACTAACATTTTAGTTGACCTGAGTTGATCCAAGACAACGCCAGTTACAAACAATTTAATTTCAAGGAATATATGTCATTATAGATATAGAATATCTACCATTTTCATTGGTGATAGGATTCAGGTATACATTTAAATTTATGTGATAATGTGTTTGCATGCAATTTAAGGATTCAATTCTGTTATGGAGAAACACATTGGTAGCATGATTTTGTATGCTCTAAGATATACTTTCATGCCTCCAGCTGCTGGTTTTAATTATTTTATCTAAATATACTGATAAAATAAATGCAGTTTCATGTAATTAGTAAAATACAGAATAATCCAAAAAGGTATTATTGATTTGTTAGAGTTTTTGCTTTTATTATGGTGAGTTTGTTGAGTGCACTTCAAAAGATTTTTATTTTTTTTTTTAACACTAGACATTCTTGTAGTCACTGGTCATTGTTTCTGGTGATACACAGCATATACTACAACAATGCATAATTGGAATATTTAGACTTATCTATATCTTAAAATGATGCTTGCAACAGCAGTGAGAAACTAGCTTATCTGAAGCCTAAATATATTAACTAAATAAGATCAAAACTCTCTCATCTTTTGGAGCTATTACAGATGCTAAATGCTGACCACCTGCACAGCTATGCTACCCGCCTTGGTTTTTTTTAAGGCCCTCAGCTTTATTCCATTATGTACTAAATATGAATTACTAACAGAGTAATGTTGACCTAACAAAATTAAAGATATTTCTTTCAATGGTTTAATGGAAGAAATCTTAAGGATTTATAAACTGGTCCATCTTCTGTTTAAACTCTACCATCTAACTTCCATGTAAGTATTTGTCTCTGTTAGCACAGACTTTAACCTGGTTTAGAGTTGAATATTATCACAAATCATGGATTTATTTCCTTCCCTAAGGCAATTTTTTCTTATAGTGGATAACACAGAACATTAAAAAAAAAGTTAAATATCAATGTTATACACATTACTAGTATTATTAATTAATTTTATACACATTTCCATTGAATACAGGGAGGAACATAGTGGCCAAGGAAGAGAAAAAGACTGAGGTACTGAATGCCTTCTTTACGTCAGTCTTTAATAGTAAGAACAGTTGTTCTCCAAGTGTCCAGCCCCCTGAGATGGATGACAAGACTAGAGAGCAGAATGAAGCCCCTATAATCCAAGGGGAAATGGTTAATGACCTGCTACACCACTTAGACACCCACAAGTCTATGGGCCTGGATGGTATCCATCCAAGGGTACTGAGGGAGCTGACAGAAGTGCTCATCAAATCACTTTCCATCATTAATCAATAGTTCTAGCTAAGCGAGGAGGCCCCAGTTGACTGGAGGTTAGCAAATGTGAGAGCCAGCTACAAGAAGGGATAGAAGGAGGATCCAGGAAACTACCTGCCTGTCAGCCTCACCTCAGTGCTAGGGAAGATTATGGAGCAGATCACAGAATCATAGAATGGTAGGTATTGGAAAGAACTTCTGGAGATTATTGAGTCCCACTCCCCTGATGGAGAAGGATCATCTAGGGCAGGCCACATAGGAACAGATCCATGTGGCTTTTGAAAATCTCTATAGATGGAGACTCTGTAACCTCTCTAGGAAGCCTGTTCCAGTTCCATCACCCTCACAGTAAAGAAGTTTTTCCTCATTTTGAGGTGGAATTTGTTGTTTTCCATTTTGTGACCAGATCATCTTGAGTGCCGTCACAAGGCATCTACAGGACAACCAGTCAGAATGGTTTTATAAGAGGGAGGTCATGCTTGACGAACCTGATTTCCTTCTACGACAAAGTGACTCACTTAGTGGATGAGGGAAAGACTATGATGTTGTCTACCTGGATTTTAGTAAAATCTTTGACACTATTTTCCACAGCATCCTTCTGGAGAAACTGGCTGTTCATGGCTTAGATGAGCATATTCTTTGCTGGGTAAAAAACTGCCTGGGGACTGGCCCAAGAGACTGGTGATGAATGGAGTTAAAACCAATTGGTGGTCAGTCACTAGTGGTGTTCCGCAGGATGCAGTATTGAGGTCAGTTCTATTTAGTACCTTTATCAATGATCTGAATGAGGGAATTGAAGGCACCCTCAGTAAGTTTCCAGATGACACCAAGTTGGGCAAGAGTGTTGATCTGCTTGAGGGTAGGGAGGTTCTAGAGAGGAATATGGACCAGCTAGATTTATGGACAGAGTTCAATTGTATGAGCTTCAACAAAGCCAAGTGCCAGGTCCTGCACTTGAGTTACAACAACCCCAGGCAATGCTACAGGCTTAGGGAGGGAAGAGTAGCTGGAAAGGTGCCTGTCAGAAAAGGACCTGGGGGTATTAGTCAATAGCCAGCCTAATATGAGCCAGCAGTGTGCCGAGGTGGTCAAGAAGACCAACAGAATTCCAGCCTGTATCAGCAATAGTATGGCCAGCAGTACTAGGGAAGTGATTGTCTCCCTGTAGTTACCACTGGTGAGGCTGTACTTCAAACACTGGGTTTAGTTTTGAGTCCCTCCCTACAGAAAAGACACTGACCTTCTGGAGGGTGTTCAAAGAAGGGCAACAAAGCTGGTGAAAGGTCTAGAGTGCAAGACTAATGAGGAGCAGCTGAAGGAACTGGGATTTTTAGTCTGGACAACAGGAGGCTGACATAAGAATTTATTGCTCTCTACAACTACCTGGAAGGAATTTTTTAGCAAGATGGGGGTCATTCTCTTCTCCCAGTTACAGTAATAGGACAAGAGGAAACTCAAGTTACACCATGGGAGGTTTAGATTGCATATTAGGAAATATTTCCTCACAGAAATGGTTGTTATGCATTGAAGAGTCTGCACAGTTATATGGTTGAGTCACCATCCCTGGAGGGTATTTAAAGGACACATGGATGTGATAGTTAGGGACATGATTTAGTGATGAACTTGGCATTGTTATGTTAATGGTTAAAGTTGTTGATCTGAAAGGTCTTTTCCAAACTAGGCTGTTCTGTGATTCTATTACACATGACATCAAGAGTTATGTTATTGAAATGACTTTCATGTTTGAAAGGAGGGTGCTGTGATGAATTTTATATTATGGAATATTTGAAGATTATTTTATTATGATATTTGATGTCAAAGTTGTTAGTACAATATTTATTTTAGATAAAAGTATATTATGGTACAAAATCTCTCTCTTTACACAAAGGGAATTTAATTTTAAAATAACTAGGTACATTTAAACTAGATTATCCCATCAACTCAGATGGAAAAGTACAGTGAAAGATAGGTATGATGTATATATTTAAATAAGGAAATAATTATAAGTGTTTACAGAAGTTTCAAGTGAGAAGAATATTCCTCATCCATCCTTAAAACTTTTATCTTTACAGGGTTTTAAAAAAGTAGTGACTAAAACTTGATATTATGGGTTAGTACATAGACTCTTCCACTCTGTAGTTTATGAAATTATTAAAACATTGAGAATACCATCCCAACTTCCCAGTGAAGCCTGTTTTAGTATGCACCAAAATCATTTATATTATTCTTATACTTAAAATTATGTACATTTTTAACTTTTTTGAGATGATGGTCTCTTAGAAGCAGAAGGATCATGTGAAGACCTTCTGAAAACATAGCCTGGGGTTCTGAATACAAGAAGTCTGCCTCCACTGTGTAATTCCAATGACAAGTAAAAAAGGTGTATCGGGTTTTTTATGCATTTTGGTGTGCCCTGAGGCATTATTAAGGTACAGTTTAATGGTTCAGCCATCAAATCTTTATCTAAGATCAGCAGAAAAAAGTGCTGATAACTTCTTCAGGTCTTTCACAGCTAATCACAGAATCATAGAATCATAGAATGTTTTGAGTTCGAAGTGACCTTTAAGTCATCTGGTCCAGCCCTCCTGCAGTGACATCATTAACCAGACCAGGTTGCTCAGAGTACTGTCCAACCTGACCTTGAATGTTTCCAGGGATGGGGCACCTGCCACCTTTCTGGGCAACATGTTCCATTGTTTCAGCATCCTTATTATAAAAAATTTCTTCCTTATATCTAGTCTAAATCTACCTTCTTTTAGGTTAAAAACATTACCTCTTGTCCTGTTACAATGGGTCTGACTAAAAAGAAGTGTCCCCATCCTTCTTATAAAGCCCTAAAAGGTCTCAATAAGTTCTCTCAGAAGCCTTCTCTTCTCCAGGTTGAACAACTCCAACTCAGCCTTTTTTCACAGAAGAGGTGTTCCAGCCCTCTGATCATTTTTGTGGCACTCCTCTGAACCAATTCCAACAGGTCCGTGTCTTTCCTGTGTGGAGAACTGTAGAGCTGGATGTAGTACTCCAGGTGAGGTCTCAACAAAGCAGAGTAGAGTGTCAGAATCACCTCCTTCAACCTGTTGGCCATACTTCTTTTGATGCGGCCCAGGATACCATTGGCCTCCTGGGCTGTGAGCACACATTGCTGTCTCAAGACCAGCTTTTCACCCATCAGTATCCCCAAGTCCTTCTCTTCTGGGCTGCTCTCAATTCTTACATCCTCCAGCCTGTGTTGATAACAGAGGTTGCTCCAGCCCATGTGCAGGACGTTGTACTTGGCCTTGTTGAACCTCATGATGTTCACACAGGCCCATTTCTCAGGCTTGTCCAGGTCCTTCTGGATGTCACCTCTCCCTCAGGTTTGTCAACCACACTGCTTAACCTGGTGTCAATTGCAAACTTTTTGAGGGTGCACTCAATCACACTGTCTATGTCATTGATGAAGACGCCAAACAACACTGGTCCCAGCATGGACCCCTGAGGGACACCACTACCACGAAGTGTAGCATCCTGAATTAATGTTTCTGATATCATGTACTTCATATAATCCATCATTGCCATTTTAACCAGGAGTACCAGAAATGGATTTCACTACATTACAATCTTTTTGAAAGGGGGCCTCATGATTAATGAGGCCTTGGGATCATGATCTGTGAGAATGTAGTCTTTGCATGTGTCCTTGAA